>JAODXP020001763.1:0-24359 GCA_027497455.2 Sardinella longiceps | reverse complement strand
CTTCTCCCTTGCCTCATTTACCATTCACCTTATTTCTGTCTGTCAGTCTGTCTGTCAGTCTGATCTCTCTCTCTCTCTCTCTCTCTCTCTCTCTCTCTCTCTCTCTCTCTCTCTCTCTCTCTCTCTCTCTCTCTCTCTCTGCATTAGCGCTTCTTGTTCCCTTATCTGTCCCCCTAGTCTCAATGCCAGTCTCAATTAGCTTCACTGAGTGATGACAGTGCACATTTTTATTACTAAAACATTTCTGCCAGTTCCTCTCCACAGCCTTTATTCTCCTCTTTTCTAAGTATCATTCTCTCTCTTCTCTTCCTCTCTGTCTATTCCCTTTCTCTTCTCCAGTCATCCATCTATCTAAAGTATCTCTCCATCCTTCTCCCTGCTTATTTAATTTCTTCTCGTTTCTTTTTGCCCAACGAACACTTTCTTCTATCCGTCAAACTCTTCTGTCTGTTCTCCATCTGTCGAAGCTTGACTCCCAGGAGTCCTTTTTGCTTTCCCCTTTTCTTCCCTCCCACTCCATCTCTCTCATATTCCCTCCATCCCTCTCACCCATGACACGCTCTTCTTCCTCGACTCATCTTCCCTTGAGCTTTTCAACCAGACTTCTAAACCAGACTCATCTCTCTCTCTCTCTCTCTCTCTCTCTCTCTCTCTCTCTCTCTCTCTCTCTCTCTCTCTCTCTCTCTCTCTCTCTCTCTCTCCTCACTCTCTCTCTCTCTCTCTCTCCATCTCACTCCATCTTTCTTTGGCTCCCTTATTTACCCTGCTACTCTCTGACACTCTCTCTCTCTCTCTTCATTTCCTTTTCTCTCTATCTCTCTGTCAAAATTAAATCTGAAAAGTGCTTCTTTGGCATGAAAAACAGTTAGAGATGTGAACTGCCAAAGCTGTTAATACACAAGCTGAACATATATACACATATAAAACTCTCTTTGTCTGTCTGTCTGTCTGTCTGTTTTACTCTCTCTCTCTCTCTCTCTCGCTCCTCTCTCTCTCTCTCTCTCTCTCTCTCTCTCTCTCAAATTCAAATTCAAATTCAAAAAGTGCTTTATTGGCATGACAAATATTTAGACACTTGTATTGCCAAAGCAATGTTACATCTCTCTCTCTCTCTCTCTCTCTCTCTCTCTCTCTCTCTCTCTCTCTCTCTCTCCGTTTGGTCATTCATTAGGTTCCCCTGGGGCATGGTGTCCTTGGGTGGCGTGGTTAGTGATATGACATCCACGCAGCGTGGCGCACCACCGTGCCAGTGCCTCCTACTTAGGGTTAATTAATAGCTAAGCGGGGAGTGCATGATATGTATAATTATGAAACAGGAGGTTCAGAGGGGTGTGAACTCGCCCAACACAAACAACAGATGTGCTGATTGGATGGCGTCTATGCACAAGACTCCATGTAAACAGACAGAGTTGGAGAGATGAGAGAGAGAGAGAGAGAGAGAGAGCAGGGAGCCAAGAGAGAGGAAGTGATATAATATAAAAAAAGGTGAAAAAAAGGTGATCAGAAGACAGTGAAATTAAGATGCAGTGAGGTACATGGCCCTGGAGAGAGCAGTTCTTCATAGTTGTTTTCATTTTGAGCCTTGACCTTGAGAAATGGCCTGTCTCTCTCTCTCTCTCTCTCTCTCTCTCTCTCTCTCTCTCTCTCTCTCTCTCTCTCTCTCTCTCTCAGTGTATCATGGGTGTACGTGTGCTGGTGTGTGGGGTATGTGTTAGTGTCAAGAGATCGATTAAACGGGCTCATTGTCACATTGTCTGTTTTACAAGGGACAAAGCATGTGTGTGCATATGTGTTTGTGTGTGTGTGTGTGTGTGTGTGTGTGTGTGTGTGTGTGTGTGTGTGTGTGTGTGTGTGTGTGTGTGGTCATTTGACATGAGCTTGAAGGGCTCATTGTCACATTGTCTGTTTTACAAGGGACAAAGCATGTGTGGGTGAGTGTGTATTTGTGTGTGTGTGTGTGTGTGTGTGTGTGTGTGTGTGTGTGTGTGTGTGTGTGTGTGTGTGTGTGTGTGTGTGTGTGTGTGGTCATTTGACATGAGCTTGAAGGTGCTGAGCAGGTCGTTGGCCAGCATTTTAACGACAAGACGATAAGGCTAAGAGGTTCTGTTCACTCATGTAATAACCAAATAGCCAGACTATAAAATTCCCGACTATAAAAGCCCATATTGATTAAGCCCAAAGAACAGACCTTGGGGAGGATACCAGAGATTGGTGCATTCGCTCACCTGCTGTAAATATTGACTAAGGATGCAAAATACTGTGTTTTCTGTTGGGTCTTGCAGCTGAATTGTGCATTTTGTGTTTGTGGATTGTGTGTGGTGTGCGTGTGTGTGTGCGTGTGCGTGTGCGTGTGCGTGTGTGTGTGTGTGTGTGATGTGTGTATGTGTATGTGTATGTGTGTATATGCGCGTGTGCGCATGTGTGTTTGTGGTGCTTATTTATCTAAGTTTGTCCAGTGCCCGGTATATTCAAACTCTCGTTGAAACTCTTGCTTTGTTCGCCTGCCACTTTTGCCTGGCACGGGGCAGTGTGGTCTATGAAGACCCCTGCCAGGCTCTGGGCATGGCACCGCCTCCAGTGTCACTGGCTTTCATGCTCCTCTAGTCATGCATACCCAATCTCCAGCCCTGGCATTTTGGAATTGGGCTGTTAACTAGGCTGTGTGCTGGCCACAGAAGAAGAGGAAAGAACATACCCTCACAAGGCTGTGATCTGTAGCCAAATGCACGAAAACTCTTTGATGTTTTAGCAAAAAAAAAAAAAAAAAAAAATCGACCTAAACACATCTATCATTTTATGAGGCGAGTGTGTGTGTGTGTGTGTGTGTGTGTGTGTGTGAGTGTAAGGGGAAAAGGTGTGTGGTGATGAGGTTTTTACTTTTCTAAGAGTGCTGCCTCATTAAGAGTTATTCCGCCTTTATTCCTTCAGCAGATGGAGCTGCCGTGACTTATAGCTGAACCTGAGTCTACTAACTTGCCTAGTTGGGAGTGTGAGGACCACCTGCCGGGCTTCAAGCACTCACTTCAGTGGTGTGAGCATTAAACCCTCTCTCATGTCTCCTGTTCATCTCGCTCTGAGAGTCGCGCTCCATCAATCGCTCTGTCTCTCTTTCAATCAGTCTGTCTAACTTTTTTTTTTTTTTCTTAACTTCTGTCTGCTTGGTCTCTTCTCTTTGACTTTACTTCCATCTACGATTTTTCCTCATTATTTCTCTCTCTCTCTCTCTCTCTCTCTCTCTCTCTCTCTCTCTCTCTCTCTCTCACTCACACACACACACACACACACACACACACACCCTCTCTCTCCTCTTTCAGTTTCAGTGATGTCAGCCTCCCAGCCTGTGTGGAGTGATGAGTTTGAGTTTGATGAGTTTGATCCTGATGAGTGGTGTGCTATGTGCCATTACCCCTGTGCTGGGTGCTAGCTATAGCTAAGGGCTCAGTACCGACTGATTGAGCAGAGGATGCTAACTGGATGCTAATATAGTGCCCTCCAAACACAGCACAGGAGTCAGAGAGAGAGAGAGAGAGAGAGAGAGAGAGAGAGAGAGAGAGAGAGAGAGAGAGAGAGAATTAGATAGAGGGATAGACATATAGAGCAGAGAAATTTAAGAGTGTGTTGATCAAAATAGGATTTTAGACCTCAAGAATGGAAATGCTACACAGCATAATGTAGCCTATCTGTGGTATTTGTTTTCTAAATATTTAAGTTTAAACAAAATGCTCATGTTTCTTCACAATTTGGAATTTAAATAGCCCTCTTAAGATACAATGCACCATACCATGACCCCCCCCCCCCAAACAGTTAATATAGCCTAACAGTTATCCAGTATCATCTCAGACAGACAAAAAAGGTTAATAGTTCATTTCAGTCATTTGAGACTTGACTTGAGACTTGACTTGGTCTTGGGACGAAAGACTCGAGACTTGACTTGACATTGCTCCCAAGGACTGGAGACTTGACTTGGACTTGAGTACAAAGACTTGGGACTTGACTTGGACTTGGAAAAAAATGACTTGTGAACATCACTGTAATATAGTGCCCCTCAAAACACAGCAGAGGAGAGAGAGAGAGAGAGAGAGAGAGAGATAGAGATATAGAGCAGAGACATTTAAGAGTGTGTGTTAAAAAGAGAGAGAGAGAAAAAAAGAGAGATTAGACTATTAGCTTTGGCAACCCTGTTTCCACAGTATATGAATGGTCATGCTACTAAAGCTTGTTGAATTGAATTGAAGTGAGAGAGATGACGGAAAGGATTAAACAGAGATAAAGATATATAGAGAAGATGGAGGGATGAACAGAGACAAAAAAAAAGATGAGATGAAAAAGACAGGAAATTAAAGGGGAAGGCGTAGTGGGAGGAATAGCAATGCAGTCCAATGCAAAGTGAATGTGAACTAAAGTGTGATAGAGAGAGAGAGAAAGAGGGGGAGAGAGGGAGGGAGAGAGAGAGAGAGAGGTGAGGAAGAAAGGTGAAGAGAAGATATGGACAGAATAATAGATATCATAAAGGAGAGAAAGAGAGAGAAAGTCAACCAGCCAGTGGTACTAAAGGAATGGGATACTGTATGCTAAGGCACAGACACGCTGGTGTATTTCAAATCCAAATGGCGTGAAGACCGAAGAGAGGTAACAATGAGCAAGGCAAGCAAATGTGAGATTGGACCGAGCTCATTTTTTATTGTGTGCTTATCGCTTAATGGTGGGTTTTTTGCCACCAACGGCACCTTCCAGGCAGCACAGCTTAAAAGGCTGTACTTTTACTCTATTCCTTACCCTAACCCCCTCCACCCTCATTCTTAACCCTAAACTGAGGGGAGTATAGTGCCTTGAAGGCAGCGTTGCCTGGAAGGCACTGTTGAGGGCAAAAAATACCAAAGACCGTGCTGCTTATCACAGAGCCCCCCACCTCCGCCATCACCACCACATCTCTTTCTTCCTCCCTCTCTCTTTCTTTTATGCCTTTCTTTTGTGTAAGTGGACGCTTTATTAGGTTAAGAGCACCACGGCACCAGTAAATTGCATGTATCTATGAAAGATAGAGGCCGCAAACACCCAATTACCCTGCAGGGGGTGTGGAGTGTGATGCGTCTTATTAGCTGACCAATAAGAAGAGCAGCCACCCCACCACCCCCCTCCCTCCCTCCAGCCAGCTCCCGCACTCTCCCCCTCTCACAGGCAGCTTAATGAAAGCTCTTGGCAGCAGATCAAGCCGGAGCCGATGAAACAGCAAATTAAATGCAGTGTCAACACATATTAACAGCAAAATCGCATCCCGCATCGGCGTACCCCACGGAAGAAACAAATGTTCCTTTCTTTTTTTCTATCTGTCTTGCTTGTTTTGAGGAGAGAGCGAGAGAGACAGAGAGAGAGAGAGAGAGAGAGAGAGAGAGAGAGAGAGAGAGAGAGAGAGAGAGAATGAGAAAGGGAACAGAAAAGAGTGAGATTGAACTAGGGAGGGGTAGGAGTGAAGGAGAAGATGCCATCTTGAGGTGATGCGTGTTTGTACGTGTGTGTCTGTGTGGTTTTATGTGTGTATATGTGTGTATGTGTGTCTCTCTCTCTGTGTGTCTCTATCTCTCTATCTCTCTCTCTCTCTCTCTCTCTCTCTCTCTCTCTCTGTGTGTGTGTGTGTGTGTGTGTGTGTGTGTGTGTGTCTGTGTCTGTGTCTGTGTGTGTGTGTCTGTGTATGTGTTCATGTCTGTGCTTGTGTGAGGGTGAATGAAGGAAAGAGGAGAAAACAATTGAGAGAGAAAAGGCAAAAACCAGGAAGTTTGAGGCAATGAGATCGATCAAAACAAAGACTGGATAGTTCTGCTTATGTATGGAAAGGCTGTGGGCTCTGTCAGAAACGCCTAGACGCCATCAACCAGGCTGTGAAGAATATGAAATACCAGGCCATGCCTGAAATTAAAATGATATCCTACCACAAGTCTCTCTTTCCTTCCTCCATAGAGTGCCTGACAGGAGCGCTGGGCTGTAACGGATGGCGATGCCACCCTGCCAGCTTTGGGTGGCACGCAGCGGGCACAGAGCGAGTGTGGCACCAGCAGGCGGATACTGTCACTCCGCCGTCACTCTAGTAACACCATGCCCCAACCTTTGGCCTGACGAGAGAGCCTGAGCTTGTGTGAGTGAGAGTCCACTCTGTGCATGTTATAATAGTGTGTGTCCTGTGTATACTCACATACTCAAACAGACTTACAGTACTCTCTCTCTCTCTCAACACCCCTCCCTACACACACACACACACACACACACACACACACATACACACACACACACACACACACACACACACACACACACACACACACATATATCCACATATATGATAGCATTCACTCAATTAAAACGTAAAAACGCACTCTCGGTGTATCTTTTTACACATTTTATTGGAATATGTCTGCAAGTACGCGTTTCGGCACTAGGCCATCATCAGCTTGGAGATCAAGAAGCTGATGATGGCCTAGTGCCGAAACACATACTTGCGGACATGTTCCAACAAATGTGTAAAAAGATACACTGAGAGTGCGTTTTTTTACGTTTTAATGCACGTCCTAATCTAAACCAGCACCCAAAGATGAAGTAATTTAGTGAGTAGAGCGCTCCTATCACCCTAAGCATTCACTCAATCCCACTCATATTTTTCTGTGAAGAAAGCAGTACACAAATAATAGTGCTCTGATCTCTGCATGTTTATACTGCCAGTGCACTTCACCCCCATCATTACGAAACGAACGCAATCCTTCAATCACTCCTGCCAGACGTCAACAAACTATCAACAAGAAAAGCACTCAGAGAGCACAGACCTACGCCAAGGCAATGTGGTCACAGTTACAAAATAAATTCCAGATGGTGTTCTGGGTCACCGATCGCCACCAAAATTGAATCAGTTCTTACTTGCCCAATACACACGTTGTCTGAAAATTTCATACCAATCCAATTGTGCAGTGCTTTTTGAGTTATGTTGTAAACAGATAGACAGGCACACGCTGGCGAAAACATAACCTCCTTGGCAGAGGTAACAACAGGTCACAAGAAGACAAACAATCATCTCCCAGATTGATCAAACATCGATAAAAACTGAATTAGAATTCCCCCTCAAACAGTAATGAGGAATGACTACTCTGTTCAAAAGCTTTTTGTTTACAAAGTTTCTTCTAAGACAGACGGCATGAAGTTGTTTGAAACAACAGAGTGACTGTGTGCCGTAATTGATGACCCACAGTGGCTGTGGTGGTATTTCTCAAATGCCAGCCGAGACGCATGAGTGATCCCAGTCGGAGTGACTGCTGTGTGTTAAACCAATTTCAGCCTCCCAGGTCCCCTGTGTCTCTCCCTGGGTGCTGGCATCTCACAGTAGGGGCTATACGGGGAGATTGGTCACTGTTAAAAGGCTTGGGGTCAAACCTGATGGCCGTTACGGCATCTCTGCATCTGTAATTTGGGCAAATCGTTCTCATTCTTGTTGATCGGCTCCTTCTGGTTGCTGCTAAACTGTGGTAACCTTTCCCTGACTTTTTTTTTCTTTTTTTTTGTCTCTCACTTTGATTTCCAGTTTCCATTTTTATCACTCGCTTCTTTCTCTCCTTTCCTCTCCTCTTCATCCCCTTTGATTATCATTTCCTAGGTTTCTCCTTACAGTCTTTCATCTCTTTCCTGTTCTCTATCCCTCCACCTCTGCTCTCTCCAGATTCCTCTCCCCTCATCTCTCTCTTTCTCTTTACCCCTCCTTTCCTCTCTTCCCCCTCTTCAGATATTCTCTCTCTTCTCACCTCAACTCTGCTCTCTGTTATGCTCTCCTCTCCTATTCTCCTCCCTCCAGTCCTCTCCTTCCATCCTCCTCTCCTCTCTCCTCCTCTCTCATCTCCTCTTCCCTTCTTCTTTCTTCTTCTCCTTTCTCCTCTCTTCTCCTTCCTTCCCTTTCCTCTCCTTCTCTCCTCTCTCCTCCTCTCCTCTCTATTTGAGTGCTTCTGCCCTTCTGCTAAAGCCCAGCGCTGCTGATGGAGGACCTCTTCTAGTGCCCGTATATCTGCCTGTGTGTTTAGAAGCTGTGCCCAGAATACCAAGTGCCTCTTCCTCCTCCTCCTCCTCCTCCTCTTCCTCCTCCTCCTCCTGCTCTGGCTGCTGCTTCTGCTGCTGCGGTTTCTGTTGCTGACCAAAGCTCCAGACTCCAGACTCTCCCCCTCGGACTCGGACTCTCTCTCTCTCTCTCTCTCCCTCCGGCTGTGGCCCCAGTGGGTCCTGAGTCTGCTCTGTCTGGGAGCAGTCATGCAGGAGGCTGGGCAGTAAGACCAGCAGCAGGAGCAGGAGCAGCAGGAGCGGCAGAGGGGGGGAGAAGAGAAAGTGCTGGAAGGAATTAGCCCCTGCACTGCAGAATAACCTTGATGGCTGCTAATAAAGCTAGTCACCGACACTGCCGCACCTATCCTCAGCCTTCTACCACACACACACACACACACACACACACACACACACGCACACACACACACTCCTCGCTCTCATGCTTTTTCTTGCTTACTGACACAGACTTACAATAACTCACTCACCCACAGAGGCCTATAATAAGTCACTCACTCACTCACTCTCACTCACTCACTCGCACAGACACACAATTATGCACACAGACAGATACGTAATTACCCACCTACTCAGTCTCTGAATTGCTCAGATGCACAGACAAAAATATACACTCAGGGACCCTCAACTTACCCAGCTACCTACAGTACTCACTCACTCTCTCTCTCTCTCTCTCTCTCTCTCTCTCTCTCTCTCTCTCTCTCTCTCTCTCTCTCTCACTCACTCACACACACACACACACACACACACACACACACACACACACACACACACACAATTATACTGAGATACTCACACACTCATTGATTCAGAGATTCAGTCACACTCATTCACTCAGTCACTCTCTCTCCCTCTCTCCCCCTCTCTCTCTCTCTCTCTCTCTCTCACACACACACACACACACACACACACACAATTTATTCATTTAGATACTCACACTCTCACACATTAAATTACAGATTCACAGTCACACTCACTCACTCACTTACTATCTCACTCGCTCACTCAGTCAACCCACCCATTATGTCTTCTTATCAACTCACTGATTAATCTCTCTCTTTCCATGCGCTTCTTTCTGGAATGTAAACGTCGTAATCTCAGTAATGACCTTTCCTTTCACTTTCAACACACACACACACACACACACACACACACACACACACACACACACACACACACACACACACACCGATACACTAAGATAAAGCTAGATTTAACTTCTCAGTGGGTCAGTCTGTATATATGAGGATGCATAGTGGTGGTCTGTGTGCTTGTATAGTCCATGTTCGTGAAGAATAGCCTACCGCTCAGATTCCAATGCTAAGAATCATACGCATCATCACTGCGTGCCAGTATTTTCTGCACGAGTCATCAATCATTGCCACCACCCATGTCTGTGCACACCTCCCTAAAGAGTCGCCAGGGAAAAGAGCAATTCCCTTTGCCTTTATTTATAATTCAGCTCTATTTCTTTCACAGAGCTGAAAGTATATTTCCGTGCCACAGCTAATAGGAAATAATATGAAAATCTGATAAGCTTCGTTTCGTGCTGGGCACACACACAGTGGGCTCGGAAATTAATGGAAACAAAAGAAATTGCCGGAGTGCTTTCTCCCGCTGAATATTTATATCCTGTTCAGGGCCTAAAAGGTTAGGCGAATGAAAAGTGTCGAGTTTGGCTTAACTTTTACTTCATCAGGGCACTGTTTGGTATTTTTTCTTTTCTCGCATTCTAATCAAGTTTTAATTACACCCCAGACATGCCTCTGCTCCAAATTCATTTAGATCACTGATTGGTGTAATGCCAGTTTGAGTTGAGTTTGAGGTTTTTCACTTGCGTCAATTCTGTGCTACAAACTTTGTTTGACTAAGATCTCCTTGTGGTATTGATTTTCTGTAACTCAAAAAAGAAAAAAAAACTATTCAAGCATCCTACTACATTATAATTACATTTTAGAAAGTCTACGACACTTTCTGAATGCCTTTCTCTGCTTATTACTGTTTTACCTTGTCTATCCCTTTCATCATGAATAGTTCAAACATGTTACTCTGTACAAATCGGTATATTTCAGCACGCCTTTGTCCTACGCACCATTACATTCCACCCTAATAATGTCTGCAGTGTATATTTAGTTCAAAGCGAACACTTTGTTCACATTTTTAATTAACCCCATCCATTACTGTAAATAACTCTTTGACTATTAAAAATCCTATTAATGCCTGGCTATTATTCTCTGAATTCATTATATTTCCTGTTATATCCAATCGTATTATGTACAGACATGCAATGTTCTAGTCCAGACGTAGAACGCTGAATTCAGTGTTCTCAAAGTTATCCGACTCGCATCCACCTCTGTGTTCACTTGTTAAAGTACATTTACTGAAGGGTTGGACACACGCCTTCCCCTTGCATGCTCCCACAAGCACGCTGAAGTGCTCACCACTGCAGCACTGCACAGTAGCTACTGTAGCGCAGCTCACTGTTGCCCCACGGAGAGTGATCCACTACAAGCCTAATGCAATCATGAAGTCCTCTTAGCCATGTCTGACACCTTCCCCTCTGTCCCTTTTGCCAAGGCAGAAAGACATATTGCAAATCTCATTTTGCAGAACATACTTTTTTTTTCTTCTTCAGGGAGACTATGCAACTAAGATGACTCAGGGAGCATCCATGGCCTCTCTCTCTCTCTCTCTCTCTCTCTCTCTCTCTCTCTCTCTCTCTCATTTGTGTTCCACTCCCTCCACTGCTCTTTCTTTCTTTCCCTCCACTCCTTTTCTTATCCTCTACTTCTGTTTTCTCTCTACTCTTTCTCTCTTCCTGTCTGTCACTGATGGTGTGGTGTACTCACAAGACTGGTGCTGGGTGATTTTCGGGGCTTTTTCTCGAGTGAGGTTGGAAAGAAGGAAACGCTCGGCTGCCTCTGGCTCTCTCTAATCCGCATAACTCTTCCGCAGCTCCTGTCCTGTATACACACACACACACACACACACACACACACACACACACACACAGACTTATAAAGTACACATTTACAAACGGACAAACACACTCAGGCAGGGCCGCTGCTAAGGTTTTGGAGGCCCTAAGCTTAACTGGTCAGGGAGGCCCCCCCCCCCCCCCCAAAAAAACAAAAAAAAAAAAAAAACAAAAGCAAAGACTTCGAAGTTCCACTCAAACCTTTACTATTTATTATCTACAAACTACAGTGACAATTGTCAACTACTTGCAAACATGACACATTCATTTTAAAATCCAGATTGTTTCATATTGCAACCAACCGAGCCTAAATTGAGCAACATCATTGAACGTTAAGTTAGCAAAACAATTAACGTTAGCCTAAACGGACTTACCGGCCAGGGATGCACGGGCGTCTTCTTTTTGCTTCTTTTTCTTTCGCTTTTCAGCACCAGATTCATGCTGTCTCTTCATTATTAGATGTCAACGATGTTGACACATTTACTGAACATTTGCACAGCAGAATCTTGCAATTTGCAGTTTCTAACGTTGCTGCTTGCTGCTTCAATCAAAGCCGACACAACAAACTCAAAGACGCAATTTGGGATGTACCATTTCAGGGAATAGGGGTGGGTAGGACTATCTTTGTATATTAGGCAAAACTGTTAATTTGCTTGAATTGTATGATGAGTTACGCAATTTTTAACAAAAATGATGGGCCTATTCATTACTAATTCATATATTTTTGCAATGTAACTATTATCATGACATTTTTTAGTAAAGCTCAAAATTGGAGGCCCCCCGAGGCCCTGCCAAGTGGTTGAGGCCCTACGCACCTTGCGTACTCTGCGTATGGGGAACGGCGGCCCTGCACTCAGGCAAAACAAACATCTGGTCCAAGTCCATGAGTTGCATCAAATGAGTCTGTGTCAGGGGCTTTAGCTTGACCGTTGAGTATTCAGAGCTCAGATTTGATTGGTCAGGGTGAAGGGTGGTCATACGACAATACAACATTGTAAAACACATGAGAATGTGAACCGTCATTTGCACGTTTACTCCTGGTCACTGCTATTTTATTAAAAGGCAGAGGTTACAAGCGCAACACAATAGACTTTTATAAAGCCCGGTTTCCTGAGACCTGGTTTCCTAAATAGTTTTGGATGTGTATTTTCGTATGATTAAGTCATTAAAACACAGCATGACTGTGATTTAGGGTGTAAAAATGCTTATTAGTATTGCTTGTTTTGTGAGCTCAAATGTATAAACATGTTTTTCTCTCACGGAGTGAGAAAATAATTCCATTCAAGTCAATATTTGTTCACAGCAGCTCTTGAGTTGACACTTTTTGAAAGTGTATGTTTATACATTTGGAACACGCATAGAATGCAATCATTTCCATGCGGCATTTGACACCCACAAACACACAAACACACACTCACACACAGACACACACAAACACACACACACACACAAATAGACACACAAAAAGGCAGACTGTTGCTTAGCATTCCCTCTACACACAAACACACACACACACCTCTCAGTTACACCCCACCCCACCCCCCAAAAAGACACACACACACACACACACACACACACACCACAGACTCTCACCCAAAACACACACACACACACACACACACACACACACACAGGCACGCTTATGTATATGGAAGCCGAGTAGACATATCTGCCGTTAGTCCAGTCTGTGCCATGTTCAATCAGTATACTAATCAGTGTACTAGCAGTGGGCTCTCTCACCCAGGCCTGAGATCAATAAAGAGGGGTCGTCTAGCTCATCTCCTCCGCTAGTGAGGCTGTGATGGGGGCTCAGCCCTGGGGAGTCCTGGGTGCATCACAGACAGGCAGACTGACTTTTAATAAGCTTGTGCGAATGTGTGTGTGTGTGTGTGTGTGTGTTGTAAGAGACAGAGAGAGTGAAAGATGAAGTATGTGTATACTTACTATATGTGTGTGTGTGTGTGTGTGTGTGTGTGTGTGTGTGTGTGTGTGTGTGTGTGTGTGTGTGTGTGTGTGTGTGTGTGTGTGTGTGTGAACCTTCCTGGTTGAGGATATCGGCATCCTGGCTTTAGGAAATTAGTTTGCTATTACCATCAAGTTTCTTTGCACTAAGATGCTGTTTTTTTCCCTTTGGTGGTAGAGAAATTATTTTTCGTTGTTTGTCCTCTTTCTATTGGTTCCCTATGCCCTACATTAGCATGACAGTACTAATAGACGGTTGAGAAATGTCAGTTGCTTTGGATAAAAAGTGTCTGCTAGCCTCAATGCATCAATGTAAATGTGATAGGGGCTTGTCAATGGATGGCTTGAGAAAGCAAGTTTTTGAGCCATTTTGAGGTGAGCCATTTTGCATTTGATGTAAGCAATATTTACCTCTCTCTCTCTCTCTCTCTCTCTCTCTCTCTCTCTCTCTCTCTCTCTCTCTCTATTTCTGTATGTGTACATGTGTGTGTGTGTGTGTACCTTTTTGTACATCCTGTCTTTCTCCATTTCTCTCTCTTTCCAGCCCTCTTTCACCCTTTGTCACTCTCTTTACATAAATACACACTGTATCAAATGCACATACAGAGAGAGAGAGAGAGAGAGAGAGAGAGAGAGAGAGAGAGAGAGAGAGAGCGACTGGAGTGACTATTGGGTCTGTCATTTACTTAGTAATTGGACTCCACTGGCTCTTGCAGAGGAGAAAATTGCATTCGTCTGCCTCACTATGAAATCTCTCTAAATAAAATGCATAAACACACAATTGCTGGCTGTCAGACAGCTTTCTATGGATTCACTTTGGAGCTGCACAAAAACTGCCACAGCTTAACATGGTGTTAGTCTGTCAGGAAGATATGGTTTTATTGTTGCCATAAAATGGCTCAGGGGGACATGTAGACAACCTTCTTGCAGTGCGTTTGGCAATAGAGCTATTGAAAGAGATGACACATTTGAGAGATTTTGCAGTTTGCCAACAACTGAGCAGCTTATCCATGTTTATCTTGGATCTAGTTTGTACAATATTCAAATTCAATTCCATAAAAAGTCGAGATGCTTAGTAATACAGTATGTAAATAAAAACAAAACACTGCTATTTTCAAAACATACGTTTGATAGTGAAGAGTGCAAAGACAACATATGTTTAAAACTGGGGAACAGTCGCCCAACTGCTAGGTGTCGTCATGTTTGCCTTTTTGCTGTACATAAACTATGACACATATGGACTGCACAACAGCCATGCATTTCAGCAAGCTTTTATGATGGAACCACACCGTTAGAACTTTGGGTAACACTTTGCGGTAAGGGTACATGATTTATTATGAATTCATGCATGATTTCATTCATGATTCATTCGTGATTCATGCATTACTTCATCTCTGAATATCTAATGACTCATCAGGTATTAGCATGAATTCATTGTTTATCATTAATTACCTCCTGCTGAAATAGCAGATGATCTTAAGCATTAATTACTCTGGGTACATCATCATGAGTCATGACTAATTACACATGATCATGATGTTTTTGTTCAAAAGAATTTGATATAATTTGATATAATAAAAGTACTTATTTAGCCTACTTTGGCCTAGTTCCTCATATCTATCCCTTACGTCAACTAAATTTTACCAATTTAACCATGTCAACACTTTAGTTGAGGGGGCACAAACATGATGAATTCATCATGATCATGCTAATAATCATGACTCATGCTAATTAATCATGACTCATGATGATGTACCCAGAGTAACTAATACTTAAGATCATGTGTTATTTCAGCAGGAGGTCATTAATGACAAACAATGAATTCATGTTAATTCCTGATAACTCATTAGACTTTCAGAGATGAAGTAATGCATGAATCATGAATTTATCATGAATGATTTCATGCATGAATTCATGATAATTCATGTACCCTTACGTGTTACCGAACTTTGATAGAATGCAATTTGCCCTCAATATCAGTTAATATGTTAATAATTTGCCCAGATGATGGAAGATTTCCAAAAGAAAATCACTTTGTCATTTGTGTATATAGTGTTGTGTTGTGTGTATCCAGTTTCAACAACTGATATGTTGTTTTTAGACTAATCTCAAACAAATATTTTTCTTTTATGATTTGATGAGAATTATAACATTTATTCTTTGATATACATCACAACCTTTTTTGGAATCGATTTGCACTCAAACTAGATGGTTATGTATAATTTTACAATCTACCCCAGCACCATTCAATACAAAATAGATTGATCACAAAATAAATTTCGGTAACACTTTGTGGTAAGGGTACATGAATTATCATGAATTCATGCATGAAATCATTCATGATAAATTAATGATTCATGCATTACTTCATCTCTGAAAGTCTAATGACTTATCAGGAATTAACATGAATTCATTGTTTGTCATTAATGACTCTCCTGCTGAAATAGCACATGATCTTAAGTATTAGTTACTCTGGGTACATCATCATGAGTCATGATTAATTAGCATGAGTCATGATTATTAGCATGATCATGATGAATTCATCATGTGTGTGCCCCCTCAACTAAAGTGTTGACATGGTTAAATTGGTAAAATTTAGTTGACGTATGGCGTATGACTAGGCCAAAGTAGGCTAAATAAGTACTTTTATTATATCAAATTCTTTTGAACAAAAACATCATGATCATGTGTAATTAGTCATGACTCAGCAGGAGGTCATTAATGATAAGCAATGAATTCATGCTAATACCTGATGAGTCATTAGATATTCAGAGATGAGGTAATGCATGAATCATGAATGAATCATGAATGAAATCATGCATGAATTCATGATAATTCATGTACCCTTACCGCAAAGTGTTACCTACATTTCTAGATATTCCACTCAGCTGTAAGAAAGAGATCTTCATTAATAAAGATTACACAGTGCACTAATTTCACCCACCTCCCATTGAAAATGAATAGCGTTAGCACCCTGATATAAGTCAATAGGCCTAATTGACTTGTGGGACACAAATTGCTATTGAAAATAAAACAATATCAAAACAAACAGTTTTGTGTGTGTGTCACACAAACATGTTTGAGGTAAATACATCACTGTAAATCCAATCTGAAATAATCCCAAGGCCTGGATAGATGCTAGGTTAATATTAGCAGGCTGCAGCAACTGACCTTGCTACGACCAGAGAATGCTTTGTTAGGTACACACCCCCCGGCAAAGTTTTGTCTGCGCGAAATTCGCTGAATGTTGGCTGTGTGGAAACCGACCGTAAAGGAGTGCAAAAAATGATACGAAGCAGAACCTTGGTTAAATTCGAAAGTTACAATGACTCAGAAGCGCTTCCCGTGGGTCTGCACAGGCTGTTATGCATTCTCTTCCACTATTTGCCATTTTATTCTGCATTCTTCAGCAGGATGTGCAAATATAGCTTCGACCCTCTGGCAAATAGAGTGTATCAACACAGAGATAAGTCTCACAGTTTGGGGAATTAGTTGCAGGGGGCTAGACCTCTGAAGCAGGATGGAGTTGTTGTTTGATGGCTTCAGGCTTAGAAATAGAGAGAAGAAGTGTGTGGCAACATGATCAAATTTACAAGCAGAGAGGTCGACTCTTGTTAAACAGCTGTGCTAAGGGAACCGAGGACAGGTGTCGTTTGGAAAAGAACGCGACACAAATAAATAAATTGTTTGTGTATTCTGCCAATGACTGTAGGCATTGTCATGCAGTGTAGTCCTATTGGTTTTCATTTTACTTTTTTTTTCACTGTTAATAGTTTTGGAAAATGTGTGAGCTGTCTGTGATTTTCTGTTTGGGTGTGTACAATATTTATGTGTATAGATATATGTGTGTGTGTGTGTGTGTGTGTGTGTGTGTGTGTGTGTGTGTGTGTGTGTGTGTGTGTGTGTGTGTAAGTGTATGTGTATGTGTATGTGTTAGTGTGCTTCTACGGTGTTCTATGGCTCTGCAGGAAGCAGGCTTTTTCTCTGTGGGTGCTGATTATGTGTGGCCTAGAGAGAGAGAAAGAGAGAGAGAGAGAGAGAGAGAGAGAGAGAGAGAGAGAGAGAGAGAGAGAGAGAGAGAAAGAGGCCTTGGCCGTCATCTGTCCATCATTCACACCCACTGCACTACTTTTAGCGGACTGCCATGATGTGTGTGTGTATGTGTATGTGTGTGAGTGTGTGTGTGTGTGTGTGCGTGCGTGCGTGTGTTTGTGTGAATGCACTTAGTGATGTGAACATCTGAATGTCTGAAGTGTGGCTGATTTACCTTATGCTGATTTGATTGGACTAGCATGGGGTGAGTGCTGCATTAGTGTTTCTCTGTGTGTGTGCATACGTGTGTGTGTCTTTGTGTGTGCATACGTGTGTGTGTGTGTGTCCCGTGTGTGTGCATATGTGTGTGTCTCTGTGTGTGCATACGTGTGTGTGTCCCTGTGTGTGTGCATATGTGTGTGTCTCTGTGTGTGTGTCTCTGTGTGAGTGCATACGTGTGTGTGTGTCTGTGTGTGTGCATGTGTGTGTATACATATGTGTGTGTGTGTGTGTGTGTGTGTGCATACAGTATGTGTGTGTATACATGTATATGTGTGTCTGTGTGGAATGGCAGTTCCCTATTCCACAGTTCCAATAAGCTATAGTACATTCCTGATGAGTGGAGGGATACATGGAGTACTGTGCTATTGGAAATGATTGGCACACAAAACATTTTTTACAAATGATTGGCACACAGTATGACACATTAATAACTAGTCGGAATGCTGCAATTTTGGCCTGGCCCACAAACGATCTGCAAAATGATCTGAGTATCTTATAGAAAATCTAGACATACCCGAGCAGTAGCTTATAGTTTTGCTCAGCCGGTACATCGTGCCACGAGCCATAAGACCTCAGTATGTGTTAAAGGAATATTCCACCTTTTTGTGAAAATTGGTTATTCACCCTCTTACCTAGAGTTACATAATAGGCCTACTATACTGTATGTGATTAAAAGCATTTTGCTCTCAGTGTATGCATTTTCCTAGTCTGGCAATCCCTATTTCAGCTTTAGCTTAGCATAGGTGCTGCAAAGCAAAGTAGCAAGAGAGTTGCTATCTGGCTAGTTTACATTCTAGCGCCTGTGCTAAGGTAAACCTGAAAAAAAATGCTTAAATTGAGGCTAAGCTAGAAGTAGGAGACCAAAAAATGCTCTGGCCATAGAGAGTCGACTAGACTTAGCCTAGCAGTAGCTTTTTCATCTTACCAGCCTGCAGAGTCTGTTTGAAAGACAACTGCTGATTTCCCCCTGTGGATTGAGCCCAGTCTATCGGTCATGGCCAGACTATATTATACATTCTGTTCTTCAAGTCTGACTTGTCAGGCTAGGCATCTTACCCACTCAAACCCAATATGAAGGTTACCGTCGTTTAGACAGGGATAAATAATTCATCAACTGCAGTTCTGAAGTTAATTCTTTTGTGTGTGTGTGTGTGTGTGTGTGTGTGTGTGTGTGTGTGTGTGTGTGTGTGTGTGTGTGTGTGTGTGTGTGTGTGTGTGTGTGTGTGTGTGTGCGCTAATGCACTATTGCCATTAACCATCAATCATGGTTTCTCGCCTTGCTGAGATGATTTAAAATACAAAACCCACTGAGTTAAACCGCCACAAATATTGTGCATAGGCCTACACACTTCCACACACACTCACTCCTCTCTCTCTTACTCTCTCTCACTCACACACACACACACACACACACACACACACACACACACACACACACACTCACTTACTCACACACACACACACACAAACACTCACAAAGGAGCTCAAAGAATGCTAAAATCACATTTGCACCCGCAACCATCAATAATATCTCAACCACGCTATACATCATTGTTGGCTTTAAATTTGTGAAATACGCCTCCATAATCTCCGGGTTGATTTCTAAAATTGACACGGTGAGCTGCACTCCCCTGAAATCTGAACAGCTTCCTCCTCTCGGCACCTGTTTCTGAAGTATTAATGCTTTGGGAAGCGCTGAGAGTGGCATGGGAAAGCAGCACAAAAGTGTAATATATATCTTCTTTAGCGTCAGAGTGCCATCTCATTGGCTAATTGGCTAATTAGGATGAAGCGCTACATTAGCTCAAGTAGAGAGGAAATGAGCAGGTGTTCATCAGGAGATTCCTACTCTTCCTCTAATTCTTTCATTCTCTCTCTCTCTCTCTCTCTCTCTCTCTCTCTCTCTCTCTCTCTCTCTCTCTTCCTAAATGTTTATGTCTATCTACAGAGTTATCTACAAGTTTCACTGAAGTTTTTTTTTTTTTCTGTCTGTCACACACCATAAAACACATATGAAAATATGCACACACACACACACACACACACACACACAAACACACATACACTAATTTACACAGACAATACAGAGTTAGTGGTACACACTACATATGCATATACTGCACACATATAGACCCACAGACACATACAAACACCATTAAGAACACACACACACACACACACACACACACACACACACACACATATATCCTCTACACAGAGTGTAGCTTTGCCTGTGGCTTGATGAATAACAGTGGTGAGATCTCGGGGGGATTGGAGTCTGCTGAGATAACGAGTTTGTCTTGTTTTGACAGCAGAAACAAGCAGAGAAACGCATGGCGAGACATGGAAAAAGCAAGGAAGCAAGCAGCAACAAAAACGCAAGTAGAACAACATCAAAATTAGCGCCAGAATCGAAACCTCCACCAAAGGAATCTGGAAAATTGCCCCCTGGAAAGGTATCTGAACAAACGGGCAGCAAAAAATAAAATAATTTGAGCCGACACAGAACTCAAAGAAAGTTGGACAGTCACTTTACTTTAAAAAAAGAAGGAGAATAAATAGATGAATAATAATAAAAGAAAAAAAGAAAACTTGTGCAGAAACTCATTATCATGAAACTGACAATCAGGATCCTTTGGGCTGAATGAGCGCAGTATTGTGGAGCACAGGTGGTTATGGTCTGGCTCTTCATCATGCTAGTGATAGCCACCAAGGCCCAATTAGAAAGCAGACAGGGGGAGCAGTAGACCTCCAGACAAGGGACCAGATATTGGGATTACAGGTGATTGAGGCTCTAAGTCACACACCTACACCTACACACACTCATAATAAGCGTGAGCAAACACACATACACACACACACACACACACACACACACACACACGGTGAGAGACCTCCTCATTTTGGATTGACTTCAGGCCCCTTGACAGCTGTGTTTGCTTGTCTCTGCAGGTGGATTAAGTTGGCAACTGTACAAACAACAACACAGAATTATCTCTTCAATTATGAATCGCTTCATCTAAAGACTCTTGCCTCAATAAATAAATAAATAAATAAAAAATAATAACAAACAAACAACAAACTGCTTCCCAGACTGCCAAAATATTTTCCTACACAACCGCACACCCACTGCCTGTAGGTCAATTATTAGAGCAAAATGCAGTTGCACCACTCTTTTCCCATTCAGTCATATATGCTACCTATCCTAAGGATGGCTTCATATGACAAAAAACTAAAACTTGACAGTTGGAACTAACTCAAGTGAATTTGAACATGTATTCAGTGATACTCCAGAGGTTGTCTTCCTAAGACTGGTTGTTTCAAAATAAAGGGAATGCCATACACAGGCAGGGAATCAAATGTATAGACCTTGGAAAGTGGATGAGTGTTGTATTTGCTTCAGGCATACTAAGAAGCCGACTTACACACTCACCATTGAGAATACATAAAAAATAATAATAATATTAATAAATAAAAAAAAAAACATTGTCATGACATGGAGCAAGTTCACATCAGAAAAACCTTCCCCTCTACACTGCTGATGGCAAGAAATGATGTTTGTGGCGAAGTTAAGCCGTACACCAGAATTTTGTAGGGTTTTCCAATGTAAAGATGGCAGTGGGGCATCACAAAATGGCAGCAGATAAAGCAATCTTAGGTCAGCATCAAGCTGTTATGAGACAGTCGGTTTGAAGGTATGAAGAAAAGGAAAAGGGAAAGTGCTGCCTTGGGTCAAACTAAATAGAAGAAATCAAGTGCTCTTTGGAAAAAAACTTTTTTGAAAAAAAAAAAAATCTAATGATATCCATGATGGCGTAATGATATCCATGACAATAAAGGATTCTTCTTAATTTTTTCACTCTAAATCAGTGTGCATCTGAGTTTTGAGATTGCTGTTTGAAGAATTTATGTTCAGACTTGATCTTCAGACAGATGAGTGTATTTCCAAAGCAAGAAGTAATGCAATTTAATATTTCCTACCAACTGATCTTATCTAAGGATATTCAGTATTATATAAAAGTCACACACTGTAGTCTAGGATTAAAGTCATAGTTGATCATTTGAAGCTTCTGTTTGACACATTCAGAGATTAAACCTGAGATTAATCCCAAATGTTTACTTACTTCTGCACAGAGCATTTCTGGCTTTCTGATTCCATTAAGACATGAAATGCAATTTTTTATTTTCATTTTTTTTTTTTTTTTTTTGCTATTAACTTAAGCACATTCTGTTGATCGCGTTTCATGACAACACAAGCACAAGCACACACACACACACACACACACACACACACACACACACACACACACACACACACTCTCTCACACACACACACACCATACGCACACATGCATAGAATATATAAAAAACCCTGGGTAATCGCATGGCTTCAAGCAGTATTGTGTGTTCAACTGAATATTGATACTGAAAGTGTTTCTTTCTACATTCTGTTTGTGTGTGTGGTGTGTGTGTGTGTGTGTGTGTGTGTGTGTGTGTGTGTGTGTGGTAGGGTGATCTGTATGTAGGAGAGCGAGGCAGGAAGGCTGAACAGAGGGAGTCCAGGTAGTAATGCAGACGTGGGCACAGCGTGTTACTAATGAAGGGTCCAGGACAGGTTTCTCATACACTCCTCCCTCCCACTAACACACACTATCTCACACACACTCTGTAATGCACCAGAACTTATTTCATGCTTGACCGCATCCTCACCCGCCCCACAACAGCAGTCACTGATGTAGAGGAATGTGTGTGTGTGTGTGTGTGTGTGTGTGTGTGTGTGTGTGTGTGTGTGTGTGTGTGTGTGTGTGCCTGCACCCAAGACACATGCGTCAGCCTAAAACACAGATTCACACACTCACACATGCATTCTCTTATGGAGTCACACATGCACTTACTCAATAAAGTGTAAATAAATGTTATGGAAGTGCACACACAAACAATCATAGATTTCCACGCCGCATTACTGTGTATAATACACTAAATGACTCTACACCTCACTGTATATACAGCACACACACACACACACACACACACACACACACACACACACACACACACACACAAACACACACATTGCTGATTTTTGCTCACTGCACATTTTTGCTCTCTCTCCCAATCATTGTTTTATTTCCAGACACACACACACACACACACACACACACACACACACACACACACACACACACACACACACACACACTACAGTACATGCATGCATTTCTTCCTTCCATTCTTCCTTTCTTTCTTTTCTCTCTCTCTCTCTCTCTCTCAAACTCAACCACACGCACAAACACACATACACACACACACACACACACACACACACACACACAGAGAGAGAGAGTAGTAAAGACATGTAAACACAAGCCCTTGTGAACACCGGAATGTAATAAACAGATATGGGCTCATCCTATTTACTCCTGGAGTGAATCCTGATAACACAATGTCAATGTGATCTCTGTCCCATATGGGTACAACACTCATACTCTCTGCTTGTCTGGGCCTGCCTTTGTTTTCAAATGAACACTGAGCTATTGTATGTCAGAGTCATAGCTGTGCTTACATTGATTACACATTAGAGACTAATTGATCTCCATTTTAGTTGGTGTATACAGGAAAAGGAGCAGACATTAGTGTGGGTCTTACAAGGAGATCTGAAGAGTCTGACTCTGTGACCTTGAAGTCTGAACAATTGATTATACAGACAGTGGAATTGTTAGTTGTCTTATCATTGGCAGCCTTATCATTTGAGGGGAAATTATGAGGTTTATTTTTCACTTTTCTTTCTGTGTCGAGTTCTCCTTAATGGATGCTTAGACTGAAATAATAATGATAAAAAAGCTTGTGTTAGATAGACATACAATTTTATTCAGAGTGTGTTTAAGTTGAGTTGAAATAATAATGATTCAAAAAGCTTGTGTTAGATAGACATACATTTTTATTCAGAGTGTGTTTATGTTGAGTTTCCAGGGTTATATAAGCTATCTTCTGATGACATTTTCCATGGTTTGATCTCAAAGAATTTATGAGAAGTTTGCCTAAAACCTCCTTATGAAGAAGAAGCGTGTTTGCTGAGTCCCTGTCCATGGTGCTGAAAATGCTTATTCACTCTTGGTTTGGTGCTAGAGAGTAAATCGCTTTGAGGATTAACCTATAATATAATGCTTAAAGGAAAAGATGGAACTTGATGCCAGAGCTCTCTCTCTGGAGGTGGCCTTACAGGAAAAGGTTGAAGCAGATTTAAATCTCCTGAAAAATGTCAACGACTACCCATTGTGATGGGCTTACCTAGACATGTTTTTTAACATGTAAATTTTTTATGCTGCAGACCAACTTTTGATTAGAATCTTGGGTAACACTTTATTTGAAGGTACCTTTATAAGACTGACATGACACTGTCATTAACTATGACATGACGCTGTCAAGAATCTGTCATGAACTTTATAAACCTGTCATGACCTATGACATACCCTAACCCTAACCATGACAAATACCGGGTGACAGTAATGACAGAAGTCATGACAGGTGTATAAAGTTTATGACATATTCTTGACTACTTCATGTCATGGTTAATGACAGTGTCATGTTAGTCTTATGATGATGCCTTCAAATAAAGAATAACCAGAAAGGTAAATTCTTATGCTGCAGACCAACTTTTGATTAGAATCTTGACTTTAATCTTCACATTTAATTCTCATGTCTTCACTAACCTTTCAAAACCAACTGAAGAACAAGGCAGTCACACTGTTCAAGTCACCAGTCATTTCATAAGTTATTTAATGAATACATGAAATAGCTGTTCAGATTTTTGAGGAGATCAAAGGTGGGCCTCTGTCCTCTGTAACCTGGCTTAGCCTTGCTTGTCAGGGCATGAGAGTCCAAAGACAGGAGTCAGACTCCTCACTAGGGGCTTATCAGCTTTCTCACAATGGAGAATGAATCATCAAGGAGAAATTGGCATCTAGGAGAAGTGCGAGGTAATTAAGACTATATTAAAAATAAATAAATAAATAACATCAACCTG
>JAODXP020001762.1:0-24533 GCA_027497455.2 Sardinella longiceps | reverse complement strand
ATGACCACACTAGAGTAGAGCATGACTGAGCTGAGTGTCAGCACAGCACCCTCTTGTGGTAGAATGCGCGCACACACACACACACACACACACACACACACACACACACACACAGAGGTTGTATAGCATGGTTCCCAAACTTTTAACTGCTCAACATCATACTACTGTAAATCTTCTGCATCAACAAAATGTGAACACATATTACATAATGGTGCACAACAATGTGGTAGCAATAGGGTTGTATGGGGATAGTTTTGAGTACAAGATTTTTTTCTTATCGCTGTCTCTTTATGCTAGTGAGCTGAGAACGCATTCTCAGATTAATTTTGCATACCCCCTGGAACCCATACAAGAACCAGTTTTGAAACAACTACCAGTTTTGCTCAGTATTACCACTTTGTGTTGCCACCCAGAAGAGCTCGCCATTCATAAGGGCAAACGCCCTCAAGCCCGGACTTCTTCTCAGCTCCTTGTATCCAGATCCATCCACACCTATCGATGCGATTATCCCTGCATCTACAAGACACCAATTTCAGTAACTTGTACATAAAATATATCGAGGGCTGAAAACCTAGAGGGCACAAGTGACATTTTGGTCATAATTGAGTAATACTGTATTCGTCAAATGAAAGATGATCTTGACAAGCTCTTTCCACTGACAAAATTATAAAAGTTAAATTACGAATATCAAATAATAGCATAACGCAAACTATACTCATTTTTTTATTTTGGCTCTACTGTTAAGTTGGTGAAATGTCACTTACAGTACATCCTCTAGATTCTCAGCCCTCGATACGTGAATGTCAAAATATATGTGAAATTGAACAAACACACCATTAAACAGAACTACATTTAATGAAGGGAAAAGCCTAGTAGAATTTTGCAACAGTTTGATTGAAAACTGTAAAACACACCTGTGTCAGCCCAGTATAGTTTGCTGCCATCCTGAGACAGGACCAACGACCCCAGCTGTGCAGAGCTCTCCCTGACCAGCATCCGGTTTCTTCCATCCATGTAGGAACACTCTACCTTATACACCTGTTCGTCTCTCACCTTGGTGACACTCACGAAGCAGAGCCGTCCACTGGGCGCATGTAAGGCAATGGCATCAAGCCCTTGTGAGAGACCTTCCCGGATCAGCACAGTGGTGTACGTGCCTTGTGCCGATGTGACCTGCAGCCATGGCTGCCGGGTGCTGCTCCAATACAGGTTGCGGGTGATCCAGTCCACGGCCAGAGCTGTGAATGAGTCCTTGCTGAGACGGAGCAACTGGCCCCGGGACACCAGAGTTGACCCCTTCACCTTGAAGAGCTCGGTCGAGGCCTGGCCTGCATCGGCCAGGTAGAGCGTGAGGTCCTTCACAACAAAGTCAAACGTTGTTGGTTCGTTGATGTTGGGAAGAGTCAGCAGACGGTGCTCCGGCCAGCTCGTCAGGTTGTTGGCTTGGTGACGGTTCTGGAGGTACATCTACCCAAATGTAAAAGTAGAATACGTCAAACATTCAACTGCAGTAATGAATTCAAAAAGCCATTGAATAGCAACTCGCCGTCACATTTTCCATTATAGTTTACCATTTTACTTTATTCTCTGGTGTGAGAAGTCACCTGAGTAAGAGCAGTTGAGGATAGCACAAAGACAAACGAAGTATCCTTTGGTTCTGAGCAAGTTGCCTGGTTATCGTCCAAAAGCAGATGGGATGGGCACTTGCAGACTGCTTTAGGACCTGGTGCCACGACGCACAGGTGTGAACACTTGTGCTTTTCACACACGCCGACCACTCGTGGTTGAAGAAGGGCGTGAACAACCTGCACAGAGACCATAGAGAGATTCAATTATCCAAAATGTTTTAAGTGCCTTGACTAGTGGTGGTGAGATACAGTAATTGGTAGAAAACCTCCGCAAGTCTCATGCCAAACAGACTGTAAAGATGCACAATACAAAGGAACCCACTTTCAAGCCCAAGGGTTGTCCGGGCCGTTTAAGAAGAACCTCACGTCTTTTGCCTGTGAGTTTGTGAGCCTTCTGAATGGTCCCCCTCTCCGCATCGGACCAGAACATCATGTCATTGAACACAGACACCGAAAATGGGCTGGGCATCTCCATCAACTGTAGGAGCTGTGATTCATATGGGGGAGGGGATAAAAACTTCAAGACTGAATATATGCAAAATAAACAACCCTAACATGACACATGTAGACTTTTCACACATTTCAAGTTGTCTCCCTCAGATTTGAAAAAAACAAAACCAATGTGTAAATGGTGATTATAGCACCTTGATGTCGCCTCCATCAAATGTGGCTGACCCAATGCATTTCAGTTTCTCATCCGTCCAGTAGAGTCTCTGTCCCAATGAGTCTACAGCCAGACCGATAGGCCACCTCAGGTCATCTTTAATCAGAACCCTCCGATCAGACCCGTCCATCCCAGCACGTTCAATCCTGGCTTCTCCACCCATCTCGGACCAGAACATGATCCTAAGCCATTGAAACAAGTGAAGATTGCATAGCAATGGACCAAATGGAGAAAATCTACATGTTTACATTTTTTAAATGCCAATATTTACACTTCCAACTGGTAATTAGTAGCTCCCGAGAACAGAAACAGAAAAAAATACAATGAATACGCAAAATAAAAGGACAAACTGAGGCAATTATTGAGGAACAGACCTTAACACACATGCAAATTTAAGAAGAAATGATTCTCAGTATTCTCCATTATGACCGAAAGTGCTCACCCTTTTTCTGGTAAAAGTGCCAGAGAGTGTGGCTGCTCCAAGTCTTCATCAATAATTGTAACATAGTCAGTGGCTTTCACAAGTGACTGATCTATTCCAATGGCATTGATCTGGCTTCCAAAACCATTAGTCCAATACAAGTTTCTTCCCACCCAGTCCACTGAAATACAATCTGCATTGATTCCTACCAAAGAAAAACAAACAAAAAACCACCAAATAAAGCTTCTCATTAATGAGTCACACACAAAGCATGCACAGAGAATGAACATGGAAATTCCACACCATTCAGAAGACCAAACCTTTGACAATCGTTCCTTTGTTCTTTTGGTTCAATAAAGACCATTTTATGGAGTCTGCATTTGGGCTGATCCAGAACACCCTCTGCTCTTGCCAGTCGTAATCCACAGACAAAATGGACTTCTTCTCAGAGGAGACTACCTCCTTCAGGCTTGAGCTTCTCAGTCCAAGGAGAAATAACTCTGACTGCACAGCGGCCAACAGAAAAGGCTCTCCTAAGCATCAAAACAAAACAAATTCCTCAAAAAACAGAAAAAGAGGTTCCAAGATGTATGTCTTGCAGTTTTCAGAAATGTGAAACCAGATTTACCCTCAATTTTGCAGCTGTAACCATCTGATTCAAGCACATAGCCTTCATTGCAGTGACAAACGAAGTGCCCGTCTTTGTTCGTACAAAAGTGACTGCAGATATTAAAACGGTTGTCCACACACTCATCTACGTCAACGCAGCCCACGCCATCCTCTTGAATTTTATATCCAGACCTGCACCCGCATTTCTGCAAAAGTTTTGTACTTGATCCATCCCTGTTGTTAATGCTGCCCAAATTGTGACAAAAAGGCACTTTCTTACAAACCAAAACAAAACAAAATACCCACTGTTCCACGTGGAGTCTTGTAACAGACATGAGCACACTGGGACTGGTCATCGGTGGGGCACTTGACACTTTGGCAGTTTCCGCCTTCATCAGAACCATCTGGACAGTCTGCCGCGCCGTTACAAACCAGGGCGATGTCAATACACTCAAAGCTGTCGCACTGGAACTGATGAGATGGGCATGCAGCAGGGGGACCTACAAATAGGCTCATGTCAGACACAGAAATACGAGAGGAGCGCCCACATCCAAATTTTAAACAGGTACTGGACTCCAAGGAACTTGAGAAGTATAAAAAAATGAGGGTAGTCCGCAAAATCCCGCAACGTCACATGTGGTAATTAAAAACCTTTTTTTTTTTAACAAGGAGTTTCCAGTGTGCGGACAGCCCTCATTTTTATACTCCTCATGTCAGACACAGGCCTACCGTACAGTAGTGTAGTACAGTGCGGCCTTATGAAGTAGTCATCATGAAAGGAATAAAAACTACAAACATTGCACATAACAGGTTGAGATACGTAGAGTAAAGTACAGTTCTGCACTTCTACTGTTTAACAATTATTTTCTCTTTTTGGGGGGGACCACAACTGACACTCACAGTTCATTTCATCACTTTCATCAGTACAGTCCTTCATTCCATCACACCTCCATGTCTTTGGGATGCACTGGGTTCCTGAGGAACAGGACCACTGGAACTCTTTACACGTCACCGGACCCTTCTCACAATTCTGAAATATCAGTACAGTAGTACATTAAGAACTAGAAAAGCACTCAGAGTGCAGACAATTGGGTTAATGACGCCATACAAATTCCACAAAGTTCCGGATTACCACCACCACGAAAGCCAGTGAAAACATACATGTTACTTCTTTGGTGAATGCCATGAACTTTCCTCCCCAACCAATCAAATGTTTCACAAAGACCCTCAGAAACCAAGACCTGGACCAGTCAGGTAACTGTACAATACAATACCCCTCCAGGGAAGAGGTTAAAAAGCATGCCTTTACTGGTCATACCTTAACCACTTGCCAAACAGACAGCACATTCATTCATTCATTCATTCATTCATTCATCCATCCATCCATCCATCATCCCTCTCCCTCACCTTTTCATCAGTTTCATCTTTGCAGTCCACCTCACCGTCACACAACCAGGCCTCCAGCAGACACTCATTGCTGTGGGGGCAGCGCTGGCTGGTGGAGCAGGACGGGGGCTGGGTGCAGTGCTCCTCGTCCGAGCGGTCCTTGCAGTCAGGGTGCCCGTCGCACCGGACACCCATAGACACACACTGGCCACTGGAGCACCGGAACTCTGAGTTGTCACAGCTCACAGCAGCTGAAGGGGTGAGGCCATGGTGTCCATGAGTAGTGAAGTGAAGATAAGGAGTCAAGGCAAGTGGTAAGGCAGAGGCAAGACAGAATATCAATCTAAAAGCAAGATGATGCATAAATAAAAACAATATTATGAATATTAAATAATTTTAAAAACAAAATAAAGATTTGGACACTTAAATTGTGCTGTTCAGCATGAGGCCCATATATCACTTATATCAACAACCACTTGTATGTCAGCAACAGTCCCCGCATGTAGTGATGCAGATTGACAATGTTGTCATTGCCAATACACTTGGGCCATGTAAACCTTGGGGGTTTAGAGGAATAGTCCACCTTTTTATGAAATTGGGCTATTCACCCCCTGGTGTTACATATGTGGGTAAAAGCATTTTGGTCGCAGTGCATGAATTTTCCTAGTCTGGCAACCTCAATTTGAGCCATTTTTAAGCTTTAGCTTAGCATAGGTGCTGGAATGTAAAGTAGCCAGATGGCAACTCTTTGGCATCATTACATTCCAGCACCTATGCTAAGGTAAAGCTTAAATTGGTGTTGCCGCACATAGAAAACACAAGCACTGAGACCAAAATGCTTTTACCCCACAAATAACTCCAGGTAAGACCGTGAATAATAACCCAATTTCATAAAAGGGTGGAGTATTCCTTTAACAGACCTTACCACAGTGAGACTCATCTGTGCCATCCCGGCAGTCCCTCTCCCCATCGCACAGGAAGCTTTCTGGCAGGCACTGGGTTTTGTTGTCGCACTGGTGAACGCAGCTGTCGGACTTTAAGCAGTCCCTCTCATCAGAGCGGTCCTGACACTGGGCTATCCCGTCACACAACTGGCTCTTACCGATGCACTTTTACCATGGGCACACTGGAACTCATCTACAGAGACAGGAAACAAAATGCAAAGAAAGGGTTAAATGGAGCTAGATTTTTACTGTCAACAAAAAAATTCTATTCATTCTACTCCTTTGAATCTAAAATAAAATTAATAAATCAATTGTAATCAAAAAGTTGACATTACAACCCCGCAAGGTATTAGCGTAACCTTTCAATAACGCTGCTTATGTGAACCTAGTGATGCATGAAAATAAAGACAAGCCAAAGATTCACTTCCATCAAGTGCAATGTAGCAAGCTACTGTACCAACTTACTACAACCAAATGCACTCATTAACCAACCTGTCGAGCAATCAACGTCACAGTCTTTTTCGTCTGAGCCATCATCGCAGTCTTTCTCCCCATCACACATATAAATGGATGGTATGCAAGAGCCATCTGCACAGGCAGAGAAACCAATGCGGCATCGCTTTGGTGGAGGCAGTGTGGTTGGCTTAGTGGTAACCCCTGTGCTCACCTCTGTGCTGCTCCCTGGAAATGAGCAAACAACAGTGTGACAAGACACATGTGCACAATAGCAAAGCATTATGGGCACACAATATGAATTTCAGATGGTGGTCTGGATCACCGACTACCACATAAATTTAAATCCTATGTTCTTTGTCTCAATATCCATTTTGTCTGAAAATTTACCCAAAAGCCATGCATTGCTTTTTGCATTATTTTGTACACAAACAGATAATCAGACAGACAAACATGAAACCGTAAGGTCCTTGGCAGAGGTAATAAATTCCACTTATCACCGTAATGCTCCAAAACTCCCTGAATGACATTAACATCACTCCAAACTTCAGAGCTTAATGATTGTTTGTAATATGCATGGATAAAGTTCTTCAGGGACACATATACAGTACTGTATGCTGTATTATGACAGCAATTGAATTGAAAATGTATTACAGCATACAATACAATTTAATATGTATTGCAGCATACATAGACAAATAAACAAACAAATAAACAAACAGAAAGCTCTGCACTTGCATTAACCTTTCATTTTCCACCCATTATATTGAACTCACCACACCCAACCTCATCCGTCCCATCCCGGCAGTCGTTTTCTCCATCGCAAATCAAATTCGCTGGCAGACAGAGGCTTTTGTCGTCACACTGATGAACACAGCCTTCAGTCTTTGAGCAGTCTTGCTCATCTGACTGATCCTGGCACTGGGGTACCCCATCACATAGCAGACTCTTATCAATGCACATCTTGCCATGAGCACACTGGAATTGACCTACAACATACAAACAAACAAAACATAAATTTACTGAGTATTCATGAGATTGTCTCCCAATCACACCATTGATAATTGCGTGTGTGTGTGTGTGTGTGTGTGTGTGTGTGTGTGTGTGTGTGTGTGTGTGTGTACGCACACATGCATTCCACTACCTGAAGTGCATTCCACAGCACAGTTTTCCTCATCAGACTTGTCTCCACAGTCTGGATCACCATCACACACATGGCTTGAGGGAATACATTCACTCCCATCCTTACAGGTATACTGGCCTATGCGGCATCTTACGGTCGAGGAAACAGCACTTTCAACTGCAAAATAAATAAATGATCAGATAAATAAAATAAAATAAAATAAAATCAGAATCAGATCAACTGGCTTGTAAGGTAGCCCTACACTGAAACCTTTTCAATGTGTACTTCCCTGGAAGTGCATCCATCTATCAAGATTTGGATATACTTTGTAAGTCTAAAGGCCAACTTTCAAATGCAAAGGCATACGTTTTCTTGTAATCATACACTGAATCTCACCTGACAAGAAAACTGAAAGCCCACATGTTATCAAAAGAAGCCACGTTAGCTCCATGGCTTCGAGACTAGCCAAACAAAAGCAATTCATTTCTTGCACCTGAGCTTTATAGAGAGTCCAGGTGCAACAATTAAGCCAGCTCACACGAATGTATTGGATGATCTGATTTCTCGGCTCGTAGTCAACCCATAACCTACTGTGTTCTACTGATTTGTTGGTCGTCTTTCACAATACCTGAAGATAAGACAAAATTACTGGGGGGAAAATCAACAAAACATTCACCAAACATTTCTGTCCTTGACGTCAGTTGTCATGAATAGCATTCAGCCAACACTCCAACATAACGAGCAATACCTCACTGAACATTGTGTAATTCAACACGGATAAGGCTATCCACCAAAAGTTTTATGAGTAACCCCATTGTGCCGTAGCCTACATGTTAATGCAATATAGGCCTACTATGTTTTGTAGGCTACTAGGGCCCTGTGTTCTTCAAAGACATAATCAAACATCTGGTAAAACTGTAATTAAAAGCACAACTGTCATTTCACAATGAACATAAAGAATGGATGAATGACAAGAAAATTCGTTACTTCTCCAAATCGTTTCACAAATCTATAAGCCCATAAGCAAATATTATTTTGCATAACTGGTAGACTTTAAAACAGATTTTAGCCTATTAGTTTGTAGGCCTGACGTTCCTGAGGTCACTCGTGCATAAGAGAGAATTTGGATCTAGATTTATAGACCAACAACAACGTTTCTTTTACGCAAGTATTTAAATGAATGAAAAATGGAAGCATGATTTCTGGCGCGCGCCCAGAATTTGTCTAGGCTAGGGCAAGGCCAGATAGGCTATGCTCCGCCTTATGTCCTTTTGCAAGCAGCTCAGTGCTGAATAGGTTGGTCACCACAACAGCTGGGCTACTAGGCTTCTGTTGCTCCCTGTGTTCCGCCGTCGCTGTCAAGTTTTGGTCGGAGAGAATCGCATCCACGGTCCGCGACCGCGCGCCCAGAGGGAACTTTAGAAAGATCTTGCATGATTTCAACGGTTTCCTCTAAGAATGAAATCTATCTTTAATGTTAACACCTTAGTCACTGTGTGTGCTTTACATTTGAGTTTATCGACTGCACATGATGGTAAGTGGAGGTCGAGGGATCGGGATTTGACATGGATCTTACCTGCACAGTTTTAGAGACCAAAGCTTTTGCAGCTGAAGTTCTCTCAATGAGCTTTGGGAATTGACAGTTCTCACTTCCCAGACTTTGCCGCACAGGCATACACCAAGCCTAGGCCTACTTCCGCTTCTTCTTACGTTTGATGCGCTGTCTAATTAAAAAAAAAAAAAAAAAAAATACATTAATGACTTTTATTGACCATTTTATTTATGAACATACTGATAGAATGCCTCTTTCTTCACGAAAACAGTAGGCTAAACTTTGTCGATTTATTTGTAAAGACACGTGCAGCAATGAGATTCGAACCAGGGTTGGGTGTGTTTGGTTGGAATTTGGTTGTAAACACAACCAAAAGCAGTTGCTTGAGATGTTGTGCACCACATCCTTCACATGATGCCTGTTAAAAAAAAAAAAGAAAAAAAAAAATTGCGTGAAATGAGAGCTCATATTACATTACTAGCCCATCAATATTTATTGTAGGCCTATGTATTGTATTGTATTGCAAATGTGTTGTTGACGTGTAGGAACTTTAACTGAATGGAAACTAGCCCAACTGAATGATTTCTCCATGACTTCATTTTACAGGACCACTACTCCACACCAAACAGGGAGTCCTAAGGGGAGACTATGTCCGTGTTCGTGGAAAGACAACTGTAGTTCATGCATACCTGGGTGTGCCTTTTGCCAAAGCACCTGTGGGAAATTTAAGACTGGCTCCACCGCAGCCTTTGCAAGAAGGATGGAAAGGAGTCAGAGATGCCACCCAAATGCCTCCCATGTACGTCTACATTACAGTCAGTCATTCTGGTCAATGTTTGTGTTTTATGTTTGTATTTTTGTAAAAGCAGATGTTTTTGATCTGCAGAGTTTGCATTATTTGATCTGAGGACTGAACAAAACCTGCCAGAGTGGTAGCTCACCCAAGTGTTATGTTTCAGGGGCAGACTGCCCACAGTTTGTTTTTAGCTACAGCCAAGAGCCATGAGCAGATTCTATTCAATTCAATTCAATTTATTTTATAGAGCGCTCAAATACAATACATTGTCTCACAGCGCTTTACAGACAGTACATGGAGAACCCATGAGTGACAGGGGCAAGGAAAACTCCCTTCACTTTCTAATAATTCATTGTTAGGAAGAAACCTTGGGCAGATCCACGCCTCATGGGCTCAACCCACCTGCCGGGGGCCTAATAGAGAATCCGTACAGTTGGTAGTCTGATACGTAGATTGAATACAGAATGTTGTCTGAGAGTTACTACTAGATAGTAGAAAAAAAGATACACACACACACATATATATACACACATATAGTTTGTGGGACAGTCATTAGGGAATATATTATATTTTAATTACAAAGAGTGTTAAAGTATGTGTTACAAACTACACAATATGACTGACTGTACTTGTTAAGCTAACCATTCATATCATTATGCACCTAAAACTTGTGGCCGTGTTGCATTGGAGTTAAAAAAAATAGTCTGTAGCCTCTTCAGTGGCACTAGGTGCAGACTATTTTGTTGTTAGGAAAATGCCCGCATCACTTTGCTTATTATCTGCAATGGTGGACTTGCTGCAACTGTGGATAATTTGTCCAGCTAGCACCAATTTGTTTCATTTTATGACAGCTGATTGTACACAGTGATATATCAATGGAATACAGGTCCATACGAGCCGCCACACTTTTGCCAGTTCATTGTATAAACAGCTGATCTACAATTCCTCAGTTTTAAATTAGACCTATACAGTACGTAATAAGAAAAGTAAGTAGGTCGAAGTAAGTAAGAAAGAAAACAGGTATATCATGAAATGTGCTTCAATCTGTGTTCTTTAAGGTGTCTACAAGATCCAAATGGATCTGTAGTCCTGCTGGATATGGTTGGCATCATGATGGACATCCCTGAGGTGTCTGAAGACTGCTTATACGTCAATGTGTACACACCTGCTCACCCTGGCCAGGATACAAAGTTACCCGTAAGTCCAGTTTAAGGCTATGCTATAGGGTGTTCTGGTTGTCTACAATTATGAGTGTCTGACTGTGGGTATGTGTGTGACACATACTGTAGGTGATGGTGTGGATACATGGGGGAGGATTTGCTATGGGATCTGCCGCCTTCACTGACGGATCTGTCTTGGCAGCATATCAGAATGTGGTTGTGGTGCTTGTTCAGTACAGGCTAGGTACCCTGGGGTTTTTCAGGTAAGAGCCGTTTCTGTTGTATATTCAGTAATAAAAATATTATTGGTATAGTCGCGGCATTCTTCTCTGCAGACTCATGGGTCAGGTGGTCCATATGTATTAACAGTATATAGCGCATTTTTACACAACACAGTTGACCCAAAGCGACAGAGGGACCTTACTAACCGCACCAATGTGTACTGTAGCACCTACCTAGGTAAGGCATGCAGGCATTATGGTGCCCGGAAGCTCACCACCCACCAGCTTGAGGTGGAGAGTAAGGGTGTGTTTAAATGATGTAATGTGCAACAAATTACTCATGGATCATGTTTCCCTTTTGTGTTCTCGCTAGATTATTGAAAATCAAGAATCCTGTGCTGAAGACCCCTTAATTTTATTACAGCTTTCTGAAGTTTAAAGCACTATTCGCTTGTAGGCTCAGTAGCACTTTATATTACTGGTAAAGTGTATCTGCACATGAATTAGATCGTAACAAAGACTTTGGTTACACAGGATTTGATGTTTAGACAAAGAATCTAATGTGGTTACAGGACAGGAGTCCGGCTATGCGATCAGGTGGAAGACTTTTTTTTCAGCTGTTGTTGATAGATACAGACATTAGGGTTTTTTTATTTTGGGGGGGCTTTTTGCCTTTAAACAGATAGGACAGTATAGAGATGGACAGGAAACAAATTGGAGAGAGATATGGGGTGGGAAATGACCTCGGGTCGGACTCGAACCCAGGTCCCTGGAGTGGTGGTCTGACGCTCTAGCCCACTGAGCAACTGCGCCCCCCGACATTAGGGTTTTTAAGAGGGCCTTCAAGTGTGTCACATCCACTTAGTTGTTGCACTGATCCAATGATAAAACTCAATTGGCTTGCTGTGCTAGCCTGGCACTGAAAACTAGTCAAATGTCAGTTATGCTCTTTTGCTTCTCAGCCCTTGCTATGTATTTATTTTTGCATATGCATGTGCCAATAGGCCTACCGACAGCTGTCATGCTGTTGTCCTTTTACGACTGATTGTTGGAACAAGTGTGAAATACTTAATACAGTACTCAGTCAACAACCATTACTTACTACACATGTACTAAGAATTTGAAAGTAACATATCCTATTATGTGAATGGTATTACAGTTTTTGTACACAGTTTGTTACATTATAATCCATGGTTTAGACTTAGCATTATGTGGTGTTGTCAAAGGTGTCCAAATAGCCTATAGGACAGGTGTGGGCAACGGATTTAGTCTGAGGGCCACACATTAGATGATTGCAATTCAGTCTTTTTACAAATCTTTGATGATTTTGTGAGATGGCATACATAAAGCCCTGAACACCCACTTTCCTGTTTGGTCTTCTTCTCAGCACTGGAGATGATAACGCCCCGGGAAACTGGGGCCTTTTGGACCAGTTGGCAGCACTGCAGTGGGTCCAAGAGAACATCCACAGCTTTGGGGGAGACCCGGCCTCTGTCACGATATTTGGAGAGTCCGCAGGGGCAATTAGTGTGTCATTTCTGGTAATTATACATTAACATACACATCAAAGTTGGCCATAATAAAAGTTTTTTATTCCTCAGAATGTTGTGAATATCAATGATCAGAATATTGCTTTATTTGTGATTACAATGTTTTGCATTGAACTATAGGTGTACGTGTCACACAACCTGAATATGGTCAACATTCCAGTTATAAGTTGAATGCTGTTTGTCTTCTGCTTTACTAGGTTCTTTCCCCATTAAGCACTGGTCTATTCCACCGCGCCATAGCAGAGAGTGGCACAGCGGCCATTTTAAGCAACTTCAACTCTGATCCTATGACCACAGCTCTGGTTATTATCAAGCCACCTTCACCATGCCACTGATGTGATACTTAAATGCCAGGTGGGATAACATTCAGATGTGTATTCACAAGTTGTTTTCAACCCTAGAGTATGGCGAGTGGAATGAACTGCACAGGCACCAAGCCAGACCAAATTGTGGACTGTTTGATGCGGATGTCAACTGAAGATATCTTGAAATTTCAGCAGGAGGTTAGAGATCAGACATACACAATAAATTTACCTTAGACAACAATAGCACTAAAGGTTCTGTTATAAAATAATTACCATATACAAGTTCCTTCATAGAGGTAGGCTTCTTCAAAAGTGTTTTACATCTCTACCTCATATTTTTCAATGCTTTAATAGTTGCACCTTTTTTTTTTTTTTTTTTTACAGCATCCAGAGGTGGGTTTTGGAGTGGTGAAGGATGGCCATGTGTTACCAAAGAACCCAACAGAACTTCTGGAGTCTCATGAATTCAACAAGGTGCCATTCATTAATGGTGTTAACAACCATGAATGTGGCTGGATGCTGCCTAGTGTAAGTGAACTCATTTTTCAAACGGCTCTTCTTTACATTTAGAAAATGTAGTGATTATGCTAGCCTGGTCATAACCAGCAGTCTACACTTCTTTGCATCGTGCCCGAGCCAATCAGTGAACTTTAAGAATACAGCATGAGAATAGATAGGCTGTCAGTCAAGGGTTGATGTAATCGCTGATTCCTTAGTGGCCAAGATCCCAGATGGAGAGGTTCAGGGCCAGTTCTAGGCATAGATGCACTAGGCGATCACCTGGGGCACTAAATATCAGGGGGGCATCACAATACATTTATTACTTTTTTTTTATTCTTCAGTTTTTCACTTGTATTTCTAGAAAAGAGGAGGCAAGACTCAAATCTGGTCAAGGGCAGTGAAGGTCTGGTTATGACCAGGCTAATAATATGCAGTATTTATGTGTCAAAAGACATCACAAGTTATATGTGCTTGTATTGTCAGTTTTTGTCACCACCTGACTGGGTTGATGGAATGGATCCTGACTTAATCAAAACTTACATCAGCATCTTCTACCGTCATGTAAGAATATTTACAATATTTACCTCCAATGATATATATATATATATATATATATATATATATATATATATATATATATATATATATATACACAGTATATATATGGAACAACATGAAAAGTGAATTTATTACATTTTAATATGAATTAAGTAGAGTATGTACAATCTCTGAGAATTTTTGTCCATTGCTACAATGAGTTTATAGTGGAATGCCATATATGACCCAACCCATTGCCATGACTCGACTTGGTTGTGATAGATTTTTTATTTTTACTTTTTTTTTTTTTATTGAGGTGATGTTTGTGTATGTCTTTCAGCCGGACAGTGAGATGAGCACTCCCCTCATATTTAATGAGTACATAGGGGATGGAAAGGACCGCATCAAAAATAGAGACGGCATCATGGAGTTCTGTGGGGACGTGACCTTCACCGTGCCTGCGATCACAGTATCTAATGCTCACAGAGGTTTGAGATGTGTCACTTGCTTTCATATATATACTGTATGCCATGAAGCTACACATGAATTCATTGGTGTCAGCACATGGAATAACAAACAACTTGTCACAGTACACAGGGAATGAGAGAGAGAGCTATAATTTTTATCCCCCACCCACAGATTCAGGAGCACCAGTTTTTGTCTATGAATTCCAGCACCCCCAAGCCTTCTTGCGGCGAGACGTGCCAGCTTTGTGGGTGCTGACCACTCAGATGACCTTGCCTTTGTATTCGGAGGCTGCTTCCTGAACGGCCACATGAAGTTTAACGGTAAAATTTAAAAACTATCATGGTATAATGAGAATTGAGAACATACACATATCTGTCGAAGAATATTGCTACATGTCATTGCATGTGTGTTAAAAAACACTCCTAATCCTAATTCTGTTTGCTTCCTGAAAGGCACTTTTACTGAGGAGGAAGATGAACTTTGTAAAACTGTGATGGCATACTGGGGAAACTTTGCACGCACTGGGTAATTTCATTCTTCACTACAAGACTGAATTAATGTTTTATCAGCAGCTTCAAACTGCTCAGAAATAATAACAGTTCTGTCTATTATGTGCTACATCAATGCTCCTTCAATCAACTTTAGTGTGCACACTCCGAGTCTACATGTACATTGAATCAAATAAGGATGAATAAAATATCATTAATATAGATATTATATATTTCATTCTATGGGTATATTTCCTTGTTGCAGATCCCCCAATGGGCCTGGTCTGACTCACTGGCCAGCTTATGGTGCTGGGGAGGAGTATCTGGGCATCGGGCTGAAGCAGCAGGTTGGATACCGACTGAAAGGCGACCGCTTCACCTTCATGACCAAGACGCTGCCAGAGAAGATCCAGGAGATGAAGCAGAAGCAGCGCACTGAATTATAGAGGGCCAGCTTGCCTCACTGATCCATTTACACTTGTTAAAGCCAGACTACTAATGAGAACTGAAGGAGAGGAAACAACGTGAGCACTTACTAAGCATTTGTTATATGTGGAGTACTACATGGAGATGGATTTTCATAAATTAATTTTGGATGGTTTTTACCATGTGCCAATCATGCAAAAAAAGAAATTCAATTTTTTGAATTGAATCTGCCCGGTAAATATGTGTAAATTGTTTGGCCGCTTCTAACGGCTGAGTTAGAAGCTCGGGCTTTTAGCTCAGTTGGTTAGAGCGTCCCACTCTTGTGTCGGGAGTTTGTAGTTTGTGGGGTGGTGGTTTTCGAGACCCGTGAGTGGCAATGGCAATGGCAATTTATATGATAGATCTAAATGCAAAATCACCCATGACCCCAAGGGTATCCGCATTCCTATGATAAGATATCTCTGTGTGAACAAACAGCCTGCCACCCACACAAATGAGCTCATTAAGCTGAGTCATGATTCTCTATCAGGTGCCCGGTGTCCTTGATTAACGTTACTTCATTTTACTACACATGTTCATGGTATCCACATACGGGTAAAGGGACCCTATTATAAGAAAAATCACTTTTTAATGGTTTTTGAATGTTTCTTTGGTCTATACAGTACTGCCTTTACACTTTACTGTAACTTTGATTGAAAACCCTCAATTGTTAAAAATAGCAAATTTACCACTGAAAGAAACTGTTCAATTGCTGTGGTTAAACCTTTCGTTCAGAATTTTCCTAACTACGTATGTCACAAGATTAGGTGAGTGGGCTCCTAAATGAGAACAACGAAAATGGATAATTGTGAAAATAAAGAGAGACAAGTTGGCAGCCACATTGGAGCTGAGAACAATGACAAAAGATTAATTGACTAATTAGGGGTGGTCTGGTCTGTCATATTAGGGGTGGTCTGGTCTGGCTACAGGGGAAATCTTCAATGTGCTGGCTGCAGGTGTCTAGTTACCTGGTTACCTGTCTAGTTACCATGGAAAAACAGTCTGTTCTGAACATTAGAACTATGTAAAGTTCCCTTTAACATTATGTTCAGTAACAAAATTACTATTCACAGTTCAACCTGGTGCTGGTGCTAGTGTTAGAGTGGGATATGCAGATAAGAACATTTTGCTATGAAAACACTACGTCAGTTTATTTTGAGATATGAACGATACTGCAGTGGAAAAAAACTGGGGACATGATCATGTGAATTAATACAACCACTGAGCATAATCTGGTTGACCTGTGATGTTACTAGCAATCCTTCAATCACTTTGCATATGTTTGCTTATTCAAGTTTACAACAGCAGAATGACAGTGTTGGTTTCAGAGGGCAAAGAGCTATGGAAGGGGAAACAGTGTCAGTAAACCACACCTTTGATCACTTTTTGAGATGGTACACAATATATCTACAGTATGTTAGAATGATTGATTAACTGCATCACAAAGAGCTCTGTCTGTCTACCTAGTTATATAATTCCACATTATTCACTTGAGGGCGCATCATAGCCAAAAATGTGTTAAATGGACTAAGGGATGTGCATAATGCTTAACTCTTAATCTTGTTAACCCATACCGTCCTTGACTCTCGGAAATATTGTATAGCCAACAGTCACAATTTGTTGACCTGATGCACAGATTTATTATTATTATTATTATTATTATTATTATTATTATTATTGTTGTTGTTGTTGTTAGGCCTATTATTATTATTATTATTATTATTATTATCATTTTAAATCTCTTCAAAAGAAAACTCAAACTCAAATTCATATAAGGTGCAAGAGAGTATATCAGGTGTTCGTTGTGTTAAGTGGAACATGTTCAAAGCACCTACTGCATGTGATGTTGAGTGGACACTGTAGGTGGAGTTCCAACAGTTTGAAAAGCTTGGTGAATGCAGTGCTCTTTTTGCCACTTTAATACAGCCGCGGGTTTCATAGGCTACTACAGTAAGAAGGCGAAGGGTGGCTTTTCTGACACACCCACAAAACGAAAGAGGAAGAATAACTATCTTCGCTGATTGTTAAAGAGTGTTGTGTTCAAAACTATTCACTTTCCTTTGGTCAGGCTATCCCCATACGCTCCGCCTCATAACCTTTGGCAGACATCCAACCTAACCCAACCCCAACCCAAGCTTCACCACTTCAGGTTGCACGCTAGTTTAACAACAATAAACATTGATCTCTGACTGGTCTTGTTTGCAAGAGCTACAGGTTGCAAAGAAAGCAGACTATTGCATCGTGTAATGACCTCGTAATAGTGGATCTTAGGCTACTTTTGAGTGCATTCCCCAATCATCTCTGTAAAGATTCCAATCGACTCTAAAGCATGACACTTATTATTAACCTCTTACTCACCGCGGCTGTTCTACATTTGAGTACATCGACAGTGCATGACGGTAAGTACAAATCGCATTGAACTGCATCTGACAGTCTACGACTGAGCAGGACGTGTGACATTGGGCAATGTCCAAACCTGTTGAGCATTGGCATTTTACTACAGCCTCCTAACTTACCCAATATCCTGCTACTTTTTCTAGCATTTTCACTTCCTCCAGTTTAATTATGTTGACAAAAATATACAACTGTAGGCTGTTGGTTTTTTGCATGCTGTAGTTGAATCGATATCTCAGGGTAAATTGTAAGCCTACTGTATACCTGTCTGACACACTTGCCTCCTGTGCTGTGCCTATCGTCGGTTTAGCCCACTGTTCTTTGCACTGTCCCGTGCCACTCGCTCTCTCTGCTCTCTGTCCGGCACCACTGCTACTGGCGTGACTTCCCAAACAAACACAACCTTGAGCCAAACCCATAGGACAACGGCAAGTGGCACAAGACATGAGGCAATTCGCATCAAATAACACAAAACAGCAGGTGAGTAGCACAGGACAGAAGGCAGAAAAGTAGACCATTGGTGCACGGACAGTAGGCAAGTGGCACATGACACTGGTGAGTGGTGTGACAGTCCACAGGACAGTGGGTGAGTGGTGTGAGCTGAAATAAATGGTTGAATGTTGTCCTACTCCATTAAAAAAATATTCCAAATGGACTCAGTGAGAGCTTAGGAGAGTGTTTTTTTTTTTTTTTATCAAAAATGGCATTTTTAGGAATACTAGTCTATGCATTTTAATAGGCCTGTTTTGTTAGTATGTAGTTTGAATGCAGGCATGCAAACTGGCCAGGGGTGAAAAAGGTGACAAGGGTACACGGACGTGCACACATGCGCGGAAAAGTGAATTTCGTAGTTTGTGTAAGCGCAACCAAAGGCATTTTGAATTAATACACTACAAAATTACTTACCATATACAAACATTTATTGGTAAACAATAGGAAAAAAACTTCATAACGTTGCTAGCAATGAAAAAGATTCGGGGCTATAGCCCAGAAGTTAGAGTCACTTTTCAGCGGGGGCTTCGGGGGTGTCACCCCCGAGAAATTTTGAAAAAATGGGCTGATGAACATGCAATTTTAACGTAGTTTTAGAGAGAAAAGAACGGAATCGTTCTTATGTATGTTGATGTTTAGCCTATTAAAGAAAGACGGTCTGAGAGGACAGTGCGTCCTCTGCCAAAGTGCACCACATCCATACTTGTCCATCTCAATAGGTGGCAAGCTGTTTAACATGTTGCCTGAAATGGTTTCGTTCGTTGCGTGCCGGCCGATTGTTTAATTAAAGAGAACCTATGCAGGATCCGGTGGCATCATCCAGTAAGCTAACAACCAAACAAAGCAGTTATTAAGCGTTTCTGCCAATAATCCTCCATTTAGAATTGCATAGTCAATGGTGATCGCCGCTAACAAAATGTATCGACAGTTGAATGCGCTGAGAAGTCACAAATCGCGTTGTAATACAAACAGTAAACTCTGGCTAAGTCACGTGACCTAGCTTGCTTGCTAACCAAAACTTACGATAGCCGGGACGCGCTCCCTGATCTTGCATAGGCGGTATCTGCCTCTAGGAGGGTCGGACAATCTCGTGAAGGGGCTCGTTTTACTCCGGAACATGTCATTTATCAAGTCTAGTGAGTTCTAGGCAATTTACATAAAGGTGTAATGAATAGGAAACTTCAAAATTTTACCTAAATGTTGCATGTGGTGGCTTTAAAGCCTGGGTCTTATTTCCAAAATGAAAATGTAGTCATTCTGGCTTTGCAACGTCTCTCTTATCTTATGATCATATATTAGATCAAATAAAGCCTATAGACCTTAGGCCATCATGAAAGAAAGAATGAATTGATCATTTTATTCGTAAATGCGGGCTCCATGCTGAGTTGCGATAGCGAAGCGCAATAACTCCACTGCGCTGTGTCGGCTACTACATCGGACTTCATATTACAATAAGCTTATAATGTGATGGGGAAAAGCATACAGAGACATCAAATTTGTTGGCAGTAAAATCATGTTGCTTCCTTCATGTGGGAACCGAAAGTAAAAGGGGATAGATTTGGATAAATTAAGCACTCCTGGATCTCGAAAGCAATAAAGGTAAACGCTTTTGTCAAACACAACGCATTATAACCTCCGTTAATTTGAGTAGGGTCTGTCTGCGTCCTGCAAGACAGGGGCGTGTCGTGAGTAGGCGTAACGCGAGAAAAAGGCGTGTCTTTAGTATTCTGAAAAGTCGATCACACCACAGTCCGGTAGATGGCGATAGTACACGTCGCTTTATGAACCGCCAATGAAAATCACAGAAGAAGGAGATTCGCGCCGTTTTGAAGAAGAAGAAGAAGAATTCGCGCCGTTTGCTAACGTTTCGAGTAGAGTCTGACGCAGCCGGATAGTATTGCTACATTCACAGGGCGAATTAACTTTTCGGATCAACTTTGTGGATATAAGTTTGTGTTAAGATGTGTGACTCGACGGACCAGTTGGATTGTCCAATTTTCAAGGTCAGTTGCATTCATTTCTGTAAGTTGTGGTAGGCTAAGTTCATAGTCCTATTGAGTGTTGAGTGATTGATTTTTTTTTTACTTTTCAGTACTGGCCTACGGAAATACGTCGGTGGGAGTGGAAAAGCATGGGGGACAAGGTGGACAACACAGCTACAGCTGGCTGAAGCCATACAACACGTGAACATGGACGTGATGTCGGGAGATATCGCGGAAGTTTGTTTACACTGAAAACAGCTTGAATCCCCTCAGTTCACCATTAAAATGAACGTGATAACTGGCGAAATAAATCATATAATGTTGCTTAATAAATTATTGTTGCAATGCAAGAGGAACAGAGTTGTGTTTGAAGGTGTTTTGTTAAAAATAGTAATGTGGTATGAAATGCTTATTTGAGATGGCAAACCAAGCCATGCTGGAGAGCAATAAGGTAATTTCATTGGGCAAAACTTGCATAGCCCTTACATACGGTTCCTTTAGAAACTATAGTCAGGGAGCCAAGGTCTCAAAAATGGGTTGAACCGGACACCGTCTGTTATACTTTTTATTTGTGTTTTTTCTGTTAATTTTGACCCTAAGAACCAATAATTGGAGGGTCTGCTCGGCCGGAAATATCGCGAAAAAATTTGTGCCCATTTTAGTGTATACAGTGTATTATTCATCAGAAAAATGTGAAAAATGATTTTTTTCCCTCTTCTAATCCTCAGTCTCTGTCCAGAAATACATTGCAGATGCACAGAACACATGTACTGGCAACATCAACTGAAAAGAAAAATCTTAAAACACATTTTAATATGATTTCTCATCAGTTTTGTACAAAAATTGGCCGATTTTCTCACTTTTTCCAAATATTTTCATATTAACTTCATTGCTGGCAGTCCATATGTCATACTTTTCACCATATTATATACTCATAGAGGTTACTGTATAAAAAGGTTTATAAAAATTCAACCAAAATTATGGTATCAGTGATGAGTTCAATTCTAGTTTGTAATGAACAGGCTTAAAGCCTCAATATCATTTTAGGCTACTCTGAAATGTCCGAATGACATAGCCTACTGGATATTTAAAATGGTTGGCAGCACAGGGAATCCACGTGGAACTGCACTCTCTCCTGCACTGTTTCACTTTGAACACCACAAACCTCAAATACAACTCTGAATCATACCATATGAGATTCTCTGACAACACTGCAATTGTTGGGTGTCTCAAAGATGGCCAGGAAAGAGGGATACAAGAGCCTTGTGGAAGACTTTGTTAGATGGTGTAGTACTAACCAGCTCATCGTCCCAGTTCCCAAGAAACCCTCCATCACGTCATTGAATGATTACGGACCTGTGGCCTTGACTTCATTCACTATGAAGTCCTTTGAATGTCAATTAGTCAATAGTACTGCCTCATCTCAAAAACATCACCATACTGTACGTCATTAGTTCGACCCCCTGCAGTCTGTCTATAGGGAAGTGGAAGTGGATGATGCAGTGAACATGGCTGCATTTCATTCTGCAACACCTTGAACAGCCTGGGGCCTGTGCTACAGTGCTGTTTGTGGACTATCATACCTTTTTTGGATTATCATACCTAAAATTCTTACCACCAAAGTCTCTGAGTTCATTTCCTGCCATCTGTCAGTGGCTCTCCATCTTCCTGACTGGCAGGAGAACTCCTCGAACAACCTAGAACTCAGCACTCTATAGCTCTGCTCTCAAACTATAGGGCGTGGACACATGTCAGGCAGGCACAAGACGTCTCCTTGCTATTGACCAATATGTACATGTAGACTCTCAAGTTTTAGGGATCCATCATCTCCCAGAATCTAAAATGGGAGATCCAAATTCTTCAACAGTATCCTCAAAAAGGCCCAGGTAATACTTCCTACGAACTGTGGAAATATGGCTCACCACAAGAGGTATTGGCCATCTTCATCATCATCTACACTGCTGTCTTCTACACTGCTGCATATTCATCACAGTGCGGTTTGAAGCATCCACTAAACAGGACAAGCACAGACTACTATACAAAATTTGGTTGAAGGAAAAGTCATTGTGCACCCCTAATATTCCTATTAAGGATACAGTTTTATATAAAATCCTATAATCATTATCATATCACCATCTGATAAAAGTCCTTTACATATTGTTTTTTTTTCTGTTTCATGTCGGAAATGTGACTAGGAATACTAAAATTTTGTAAACCAACAAATAAAATAATAAAAAATAAATAAATAAATGAAAAAATAAACAAAGAAGACGTGCTGATAATCAAGTCTTCATTATGTTCAAAGTGGCATAACTTCCAGGGCACCTAGAAACTAAATTTATTAACTTTTGTTATTCATACTAGGTGAGTTTTGTAGAAATATACGAAGTTTAATCTTTTGCCAGTGTGCATTATCTTCTACGACTATGTTAAGTTTCCAGTATGTGGAAACATGGCTTGTTGAGCTTGTTGATTGCCAATTCGTTGATAGCCCAACTAGTAATCATCCCATTTACACTGATTCTGGTTGGATTTTATAATAGTTGGTTGGGAAGTTAGTTGGGAATAGTTGATTGACAATGAAGTAAAGTAAAGAAATATTGAGAAAATGCCTACTTTTAGCACTAAATGGAGGGGAAATCATACATAATTATTAAGTATTTATGTATTTAAGTATTTTTTTTTTTTTTTCTGGATTGTATTTTTTTGACAGCCACTGAGGATTTAAGGAAAAAAAAGTTTTTCACATTTTTCTGCTAAATATTGAAGGGTGCATACACTAAAATGGGGACAACTTTTTTTCGCGATATTTCCGGCAGAGCAGACCCTCCAATTATTTGTTCTTGGGGTTAAAGGTAACCAAAAAAACAAAAATGAAAAGTATAACAGACGGTGTCGGGTTCAACCTATTTTCTTGAGCTTTTTAGACCTTGGCTCCCTGACTACTACATATCTGTCTGCGTCCTCGTCCAGGGGGCGTGTCTCTAGTGGGCGTGTCGTTAACTTCGGGCGTGACTACGTATGACCACGTCGTCGCGGGTGGGCGTGTATTTAGGGGCGTGTCTTGAGAAGTAGGCGTGTCTTTAGTCTTGCAGGACGCAGCCGGATACTATTGGTTAATTTGGGAAAAAAACTTCTGCTTATGCTTTTCTGGTTATGCTTGTGGATCTAGTATTACACGCCATAGTCTAATGAATTAGGCCTAATGAGTATCTCGGTGAATGAATGAAACCGCTTCTCATTGCGCAGAGCTGCCAGGACGGTACGTTGCGCAGAGTGGTGTGTCAGAGGACCAGGGTAGATATTATATAGCCTAAAAATATATTTTCCAGTTGACAGATGTAATGTAGGTTAATTATAACAACATCATGTTCACTTCGAATCTTCTGCGATGTATTTGCAACTTTTAATGAATAAGCATTTCTCCCGCTTATCTATAGCCTATGCCATGCGTAGGCATATGACAGCAGAAAGACTTGGACCTCAACACAGACACATCGTGTTCAGTCTATATGCTTCAATGGTCATGATGAACAAGTCTGTAAATCCCACAACCTTGAATTGTTGTTGAACTGGCAGCTACAAAAGTAGGCTATTACCAGGCCTATTTTAACATGTCGGGTTTAAAATGGTTTCGGGTTCATTATTACACGTTATGTCTTGGTTGCCGGGCTTAGGCAGAAAATGCTTGCTTGGTCTTCGGTAGGTTCGGGCTCAATTTTTCCTCGAGGATTTAGGCTAGTTGAACTATCGGGTCAGCTGAGTTTAAGCTGAGCAAAGTTTCTATAACTGGGCTCAGCAGATGATACAGCCGAACTCTTCCTTGCGGATAAGGGGTGCGTAATTTGGCGATGTGAGGCACTTTGCACAGAGGTTGAATTTGCAACATAGCCTATTTTGTATACATTTGTCAGATCTGATTTTGTAGCGGTTTCCACTGTCTACCCTGTTGCATTTCTGTCTGTTGGCAGCTAATACAAGTAGCCTACACTAGTCTCTGCTTCATCATTAGCCTTTTTTTTTTTTTTTTTTTTTTTACTTAACGGCACAGAGATCCGGGGCTATTCCCGGGAGATTCGGGGCTATAGCCTCGAATGCCCAGGTCTAACGACGGCACTGCTTCTGATTGGTGATGGGGCTTCTCTCACACGGCACTCTTGTCAGTCATTTGTTGTCACGAGAAGAGAGTGGCGCAGTTATACATCTGTGGTCCTAGGTCTTGTGTTGTTTTGAGGTTCAGTCCCACTCGCTAGTTGACATGCTCGGCTCGACCCGAGACCCCCGCCCCCCCCCCCCAAATATTTTCTCCTCGAATCTACGCGATTCAGAAGAATGACCCATTTCGAGTTCAAAACGGCGAATTTCGCCGAAAGGCGGCGAGTTTGCATGCCTGT
>JAODXP020001761.1:10000-22500 GCA_027497455.2 Sardinella longiceps | reverse complement strand
TCAAATATATCAAACATACAGCTTGCATGTTTTGTTAAATAATAGTATTTTGTTTTTATTGGCATTTCAGCTTAATGATGCTTAGATATCTTTTAATAATTACCATAGAACTTACTCAACATATTTTGTACATCCTGTATGTGATGGAGTACCATCACTATGGTTGAGTATGCGCTCTGACTGCCATACCAATGAGCCTGGCTCTTTGGTGTTGCGGTCAAGTTGTATGTTTAGCGACCTGACACACACACACACACACACACACACACACACACACACACACACACACACACACACACACACACACACACACAAAGAAAAGCAAGGATCAGACGGAGAAACTCACAGTCCAAACAATCTGAAAATAATTCACAGAGCGAGAGAGTGAGAGAAAGAAGAAACAAATTGCCCCAGGGCAAGAACATACAGACTTTTAAATCTTTTGTTTCTTGTAAGTCCTACATGTCACACAAAAATGTATATTTAAGGGTTTGGCAAACACGACGTTGACGCAAACACTCACAGTCTCTTGCCTAACCGTCTGAAAATCGTATCGTTCTGTTGTTGTCTAACTTTTACATAATGTCTCTCTCTCTCTCTCTCTCACACACACACACACACACACACACCCTTGGAAAAGAAAGGGAGAACTAATATAGTCTGGCAGAAACTCCATAGTGGACCCAGAAATGTTGTATTAGAAATGTCATCTACAGGTAATGTCATCTATGTAAATATTAGTAACCTGGTTGCTACTTGCCACACTTTTTATTTTAACTGACAATTTTTTACACAATTTGGAAATAATTAAAAAAAAAAAAAAAATCCCAATTCTCCAATTCCAATTGGCTTGAAGGGGAAACAGATTTCACCATACTCTCCATACTTTCCTAAACTGCAAGTACACTTAGGATGTGGTATGACAGATTTCACCATACTCTCCATACTTTCCTAAACTGCAAGTACACTTAGGATGTGGTACGACAGATTTCACCATACTCTCCATACTTTCCTAAACTGCAAGTACACTTAGGATGTGGTATGACAGATTTCACCATACTCTCCATACTTTCCTAAACTGCAAGTACACTTAGGATGTGGTACGACAGATTTCACCATACTCTCCATACTTTCCTAAACTGCAAGTACACTTAGGATGTGGTACGACAGATTTCACCATACTCTCCATACTTTCCTAAACTGCAAGTACACTTAGGATGTGGTATGACAGATTTCACCATACTCTCCATACTTTCCTAAACTGCAAGTACACTTAGGATGTGGTATGACAGATTTCACCATACTCTCCATACTTTCCTAAACTGCAAGTACACTTAGGATGTGGTATGACAGATTTCACCATACTCTCCATACTTTCCTAAACTGTAGTACACTTAGGATGTGGTATGACAGATTTCACCATACTCTCCATACTTTCCTAAACTGCAAGTACACTTAGGATGTGGTATGACAGTGAGGCACCCTAACAATAAATACAAATAAATGGAATAATTATGAATTCCAATTGGCTTGAATAAATAATAAATGGAATTATGAAATTTGGTGTTTGAACGTTGGGCTGTTTTTGGTGCCATTTACTGTAAGCCAGTAGTAGCATTTAATGTACTCCAGTCTGAAAGCTCTTTACACAGGCAAGGCTTTCAAACAGATATGGCAAACATCTGAGAATTACCAAGCAAGGTTCCACAGGTTAGTTATCAAATAATGAAATGAAAAACACTTTATTTGTTTATTTATTTATTTATTTTAAATATTTCCATTATTTAGGCAATATGGAATCATACATTTTTTATTTAAATTTAATTTGTTTATGTAAGATCCTAAAACAGAAGCAGAAGCACAGATAGGATGTCTCAAGTTGGTCGCACACCGGCTCCGACAGCATTGTGAAGCACTTTTGAATTCCAGTATTTTCTCACCGGCTCCGACAGCATTGTGAAGCACTTTTGAATTCCAGTATTTTCTCACCGGCTCCGACAGCATTGTGAAGCACTTTTGAATTCCAGTATTTCAGTCAGGACCACTTTGTCAAGAAATAGATTTTATTACTATTGCATGAAATACATAATTTGGCGGTATGCTCTGTTCTGGGGGCCCCCTGCCCTTCCATGTTCAAACACGGAAAGCCCAAGGCAGGGAGAGCAGCGATAAACCCCCCACTGGGGTACAGAACAGAACAAACATCAGTGACAGACATTGATAAGTCAGAAGTATGAGGGGGTTACGGGGAGGAGGTGGGTGGCAAAGTTGCAGAAAAAGCAGATGGCAGCAGAATGGCAAAGGCAGTTTAAGTGAGCGCTCCAAATGATCTCCGCCAATGAAAGCGGGGGCTTGGCCGGCTGGCACTCAGCTGAGCAGTTTGATTGGCAGTCTGCGGGGCCAACCAGGGAAGTTAGCGAGACTCCGTGACCTGTCTGAACTAACGCTGTGCTCCATTTTCGATGGTGGCGGTGATGGCAGAGTTCGATGAAATGGAATGCTGTAAGCGCAGTACTCACTAATACGTGTAGCCAATCTTTTCACAAATTCTGCCAAGCCCAAAGGCAAATTTGCACTTTACGTTTGCTGAACAATAAACACAACACACTGCACAGTACACTTTTTTTTTTTTTTGCAAAACTGTAAACACAACTCATTGCAACTTTTTAACACTGTGTCTTCTAATCATACAAATCTAAGAATTGGCATCCTGCATTGACAAATGCCAAAGCACTTTTTGAATTACTTTGCTCAATATTCAGACTTGGCAGCACTACAAAAATAAAACACTGGTAGGCTAAGGATTTCCAGGATTATAATTTTGGATAATATAGTATTTGAGTAAAAGGGGAGAAAATGTTGAGAAAATATCAACATCTCTGCAAAAACTAAACAGAAAAACAATTTTTAGTGCACTTTTGATCCTTATGACACTGAATCTATGTGTTATAGCACGCCTAATCAATCAGAAAAAAACTGATATATGTACATGCACACAAGCTTGTGTGAAGAAATTGGCAAAAATAGCCAAAGGTTTCAAAAAGCAAACTATTATAGTTATCTGAAATCTAAGAGAATGTTAAAAAAAACTAAACTTATATCATTATGAAAATAGAGCTAAGTCCCCCAATTTCAAAGTGGCAAGTCTGTAGCCACATAAGCAAGGATCAGGTGAACGTTAATGATAACTGAAATTAACAGCCACCCCATCAGCCAATGAGATTAGAGAATCACATTCTGAAGAGAGATGATGATAAAAAGGGGCGTTGCTAGAAATTTTGGGCCCTATGACATAACTGATGTTTGAGATAGCATGTGAGGGTTGGAGTTGACTTGGCAGACTGAGGACCCCCCATGGCCAAGAGTTGTATTACAGTCCAAAGCCCCACAGATAGTTCCTCTGTAAAGGTGTTTGTTTGTCTGTTAGCAACTTTACACCAAATGTATTAATATATTAATTTACCACCTCTGGTAAAAATGTCATAAGAATCCATCCATAACGTGATCTTCAGTCAATTTCAGTGTTTTTTTCAAAAATAAAAATATAATGTGTGTTTATTGTGCTTCTCTAATTTTATCATTAAAATTAGAATTTTGCTGTTTTAATTGAGTGAGGACAAATCAGATAACACAAACTCTATGTTACCAGAACATCAGAACAGAAAAAAATATATTTATGCATTTATAGAGTTTTGTAAAAGAGCTCCCAGGTCTATGATACAAATGATTATAAACAAACTAAATAATGTATTATGTATTCCCAATGTCAAGGATGTCAGTTTGCACTGTGCACAAGTATGACAGTCGTCCAAACTAACTGAAAATCCGCCCACTTTCCAAAACTCAATTACAAACATACAATGGAGACCTGCCATTCAGTGCCCTCCACAAGAAAATCAACAGGTCACTGAGCCAACAGCTGCAATGTGGTTGGACACTAAGATGGTCACTGAGCCAACCACTGCAGTGGCACGAGTAGAGAGATGGCCACCAGACTCCAGGCAGTGAAGAGGCTAGTGTTACTGCACTGGACATAGCTGGTGAGAAAAAAGATAAAAGAATCTGTGTGAGAATATAGGTGTGTGTGTGTGTGTGTGTGTGTGTGTGTGTGTGTGTGTGTGTGTGTGTGTGTGTGTGTGAATTGGGGCTCATTGGTATGGCTCATTGGTAGCTCTTTTTTAAGATATGCATATGCATTGTGTGTGTGTGTGTGTGTGTGTGTGTGTGTGTGTGTGTGTGTGTGTGTGTGAGCGAGAGAGAGAGAGAGAGAGAGAGAGAGAGAGAGAGAGAGAGAGAGAGAGAGAGAGAGAGAGGGCATACCTGTAGACTCTGATAAAGATGTTGTTGTGGTTGATGTTGATCTTCATGATCCAGATGCAAATGATGGTGTTGACTTTGGGACTATTGGAGCTGATGTAGATGTGTTTGTTGGACATTTTGGGGATGATGATGATGATGTCTCTGTTGTAAATCTCGGGGATATTGATGATGATGTCTCTGTTGTAAATCTTGGGGTTGAGGCTCTCTCTGATGTGAGCACAAAGTTTTGGTACATGGATGTTGATTTTGGAGATGTTTGGATTGATGTCTGATAAAGACTGGGTTGATGACTTGATGTTAACTCTGATGTGGTAGATATAGATGATGATGATGATGTTGAGTTCGGTAAAGATGTTGGACTTGATGTCTCTAATGGAGTTGATGGGATCGAAGTTGTCTTTGATAGAGAGATGAGAGAAGTAGTAGTCGCGATAGGGGAAGGATTGGTTGTTGTTGTAGAGGCACTAATGGGTGGTAGTGGTGGTGGTGTGTTTGATAATGCACCTGATCTAGTGGGTGGTGGAGGCGTGGTTGTAGATGGAGCTGTTTGGATTGATGTGGTTTCTGATGGAAATGTTGGAGCTGATGTTGACTGAGATGTAGATATTGGAGTTGATGTTGACTGTGATGCAGCAGATGGAGATAATGATGATGATGATGGTGTTGACTTTGATATAGATGTTGGAGATGATCTCTCTGATGGAGTTGTTTGGGTAGATGGTGTCTCTGATGTGAGGACTAAGTTTTGGTACATGGTGAATGACTTTGGAGGTGCTGGAGCTGATTTTGTCTCTGATGGAAATGTTGGAGTTGATGTTGACTGAGATGTAGATATTGGAGTTAATGTCGAAAATGTTGTAGTTGGTGTTGACTGTGATGGAGATGTTTGGGTTGATGTTGACTGTGATAAAGATATTGGAGTAGATGTCTCTGATAGAGACTTTTAGGTTGATGTCTGTGGAGATGTTAAAGGAATAGGCCACCCCAAACAGGCAAAGCACAGGCAAAGCACCACTGAAAAGCGTTAAGTCATCTCAGCACCTGAAAACCCCCAGAAAGAAAGTACTACGGTAACTTTACACCTAGAAGATGTTTGGGTTGAACTTGACTGTGATGTTGCAGATACTGATGAAGATGTTGACTTTGTAAATATTGAAGTCGATGTTGTCTCTGATGGAAAGGTTGGGGCTGATGTTGAATCTGGAGATGTTGAGGTTGTCTCTGGCGGAGATATCGGTGTTGAGGTTGCCTGATATGTGGCGGATACAGATGAAGATGTTAACTTTGATAAAGATGTTGATATTTGTATTGATGTTGACTCTGTAGGTGCAAAGGTTGATGTCGGTTGGTTGTTGTAGGTTGATGTTGACTGGTATGAGGCAGACACAGATGAAGATGTTGACTTTGATAAAGATGTTGGAGTTAATGTTGAATCTGGTTGAGATTTTGAGGTTGATGTCTCTGGTGGAGTGGTTAGGGTTGAGGCTGAATCTGGTGTTATCTGTGATAAAGATGTTGGAGTTGATGTTGATTGGTATGTGGCTGATACAGATAATGATGTTGACTTTGATAAAGATGTTGGAGTTGGTTTCGACTTTGATAAAGATGATAATGTTGAGATTGAATCTGATTGAGTTGGGGTTAATGTTGACTTTCATGAAGATGTTGGATTTGGTTTCGATTTTGATAGAGATGATACTGTTGAGGTTGAATATGATTGAATTGGGGATGATGTTGACATTGGAGTTGGTTTCGACTTTAATAGAGATGATTTATCAATAATAATAATATTGCGGTAAATGTTGACTGAGATGTAGTAGACACAGGTGATGATGTTGAATCTGATGGAGATTTTGAGGTTGAGGCTGTCTCTGATGTGAGGACAGAGTTTTGGTATATGAGTATTGACTCTTGAGATGCTGGGGATGTTGTTGAACCTGATGGAGATGCTGGGGTTGGCAGTGATATTGATGTTGATGTTGAGTCTGATGGAGGTGTTGTAGTTGATGTTGAGTCTGATGTAGATGATGAGTCTGATGTTGATGTTGGAGTTGATGTTGAGTCTGATGTAGATGATGAGTCTGATGTTGATGTTGAGTCTGATGTAGATGTTGAGTCTGATGTTGATGTTGGAGTTGATGTTGAGCCTGATGTTGATGTTGAGCCTGATGGAGATGCTGGGGTTGGCAGTGATATAACAGATACAGATGATGTTGACTTCAATAAACATGTTGACATTAACTCAGTAGATGCTGGGGCTGATGTCGATGTTATCTCTGAGAGAGTAGGTGGGGTTGATGTAGATGTTTGGATTGATGTCTGCTGCTGGGTTTCATAAGACTTGATGGTTTCAGCTGGTTGAGCTAGCCCAGTACCAGGAGAAAAGCCCAACCTGCCAAACAGGCCATTCCTGGAGGCATCTGACTTTAACTTTAACGACTTTAACTTGATTTTATTGCCCAAGTCGCCTGAATATTCCAATTTCATACAAATGTGGTTACAATTTTTTTGAAACAGGACATTTTCACGTAAGCCAGAATTCTATCATCACTCAGTGAACACTGTTTCCAACACATCAAGTCCTTCTAGCTCCCAAGCTTTCTTTTGTGACGCTAGCGCAATTCAATGGACATTTGCTCGCCAGCCAATAAACACTGTCCTACGCACTCCACAGTTCATTCAAAGCATTTCTTTTTTCTGTCTTTTTTTCTTTTTTATAGTTTTACCTATGAACATTCTCCTACACAAATGTTTACAGACTTCATCTCCATGCTGCTACTTGCACCATGCACTTTGCCTCACTTGCACCTTGTTAACTCAGGTTTTGCACTCCAGTAACATACCTCAAGACTTCTGAAACACTGACAGTCCAGATTGTATGCTCACATTGTCTGTTATGTTGTCTGTTATTATGTTACTGTTATTATTATTTCCATGCCTGATATCTTGATATCTTTGCACTTTATGTCTTGTGAGTTGTGATGTCCTATATACATCTCAGTTGTTTGTCTTAATTTTTTTTTTTTACTGCACAATTGGAGCTTTGAGAAATGCAATTTCAGTCTGCGTGCAATGCACTGTTGTAGTGCTTGATTGACAATAAAGTTCGCTTTGACTTTGACATGTATTAGGTGCAAAAAGACGGGAACCAGCAAAGAGACATATCAACTAACATATTAATATATTTAACATATAGCGACATATTAACTATATTTAACAGGATTACCTGCTAGAAGTGGGTGGACTGAGCGATGAGGATATATCAACTAATATATTTAACATAAAGAGACATATAGTATCAACCAATATATTAATATATAACATATAGAGATATATCAACTTACCTGAGAGAAGTGGGTAGACTGAGTGATCAGGCCATATTAACTAATGTATAATGTATGTAACATATAGAGACATATTAACTAATATATAATATATTCAACAGGAGTACCTGAGAGAAGCCATTGGGATGATAAGAGCACTCATTGAACAGGATGATCAGATGTACACAGAATTGACTGAGATGATGGACCACCACTATGGCACTGTTGATGATGACACGTAAGGCCATGATATGATCTTTAAACACAGACAAATGGGGATCAGTGAGATCAGTGAGATTAAATCATTTGATCAAAAGAACATTTTATTTCTCACCGTCTCTGACAGCATTACAGGCAACGACACGGTTGGCGTCTTCCTGGCTTCGTACACCTGGTCTGACGACTCTCTCCTTCTCTTGGGCAAGAGTGACCAGGACTTTAAAGGTGACATAGAATTAATTAATGGGGTATTGTACCTTGTTCTCTGATGTTAAAACATAATATATTCAAATGTATTTGCAACAAATGAAGTCAAGTGATATTTTACAAGCCTAATTAACACCTCATATTTAGGATGTGTATACATTGAAATGTCGCTTTTTGCCTAAACAAAGCTCTCCCTGGCCACCTTAATTGAACAACAATGGCTTTGTGCTATTTGACATCATTTGTAGGCTTTTTTCTAATTTGCCCATGTTTTAATGACTATTTCTAAATTTAAGATTTCAATATGAAAAAGGGCAGAACCATGCCTCATGTTCATGACAGCTTCTTGACCATGCACAACCTCTCTTAGTTTATCAAAGCCAATGTGAAAGTGGTTTTCCATTCTATGTCTCCTTTGAAGGGATGGCCTTGAATGTAAAAGTGGTTTTCCATTCTATGTCTCCTTCAAAGAGATGACCCTGAACGACTTGGCTCAGATCCACAGAGACCACGTCAGGTCCCTCTGCACCTTACCTCACTCACGTCAGATGTAGCGCTACGCGCGAACATCTGATCCTCAGCGATAGACGATTTATTTCAGGAGCCAGAAATCCTTGAATCTAACTGGACAAACGGCTTGTCCATCAATTTAATTGACGTACACTTCAGCCAAACACATTGAAACCAACCGATGACACTGGTTACGTTTATTGGATTGGTTGGATTCAAAACAGTTGCTTCTTCGCTACGTCACACCCTCTACAGCAGCCAGCAGCCCTGATTGGTCCGGTTAAAGAATAATTGGCTTGAAATCGCTCTGAAGGGCTTCAACATCAGATCGTTGCGCGGCAGTGCCTTACGAAAGTTACGTAGCGCATGATCTGACGTGAGTGAGGTAAGTAACGCTGCACCGGCATAGTGGTGAAGAAATGGAGTGAAGATCCCTACAGCCTGGGTGCTCATGCACTGTTCATGCCAGACCAGCAGGGGGAGTACTTGCACAACCTCTTCAGCAGTGAGGGCAGAGTGCACGTTGCAGGGGAGCACACCGCTCCGCCCCATGCTTGGATGGAAGCAGCAGTGAAATCAGCTATCAGGGCAGCAAGGAATATGAACCAAGCAGCAGAGGAAAGCCCAAGTCAAGTGGGTCTTGAATATTAACCAATTAAAACTGCCCAAGTCAAATTCTAGAGTGTCTTGAATATCACCTAAGCAGCACAGTAAAGATATTTGCCTAGGTCAAATTCTAATGTTCAAACTTTTCTACACCGTGTTTGACTAGCTAAACGCCATAGCCCTCCAACCCCTTCTCCCTTCAAATTCTAATGTATAAAAAAAAAAAAAAGAAAGAAAGAAAGAAAGAAAGAAAAGGGGGGGGGGGGTATTCTTGTATCAGGGCACTCTTGTCTTTGTTAGAAAAGTGACATACTGTATAAAAAGAGGGCTCTAAATGAGCCAAATATCCAAGACAGGACCAGTCATCAAAATTCTGGTCTCAATGATTCTGTGTCATCCTGTCTCTGCTCTTTGCTTCCTTCTCCCGTTTCCATAGGAGAGCAAAACAAGGAGGTGAGACAGCAACATTTAGCTCCATCTAGTGGTGGAACAATGTAATGTCATCTCTCTGTGTGTGTGTGTGTGTGTGTGTGTGTGTGTGTGTGTGTGTGTGTGTGTGTGTGTGTGTGTGTGTGTGTGTGTGTGTGTGTGTGTGTGTGTGTGTGTGTGTGTGTGCACACAGCAACATTTAGCTCCATCTAGTGGTGGAACAATATAATGTCGTCTCTCTGTCTGTGAGTGTGTGTGTGTGTGTGTGTGTGTGTGTGTGTGTGTGAGTGTGTGTGTGTGTGTATGTGTGTGTGTGTGTGTGTGTGTGTGTGTGTGTGTGTGTGTGTGTGCACACAGCAACATTTAGCTCCATCTAGTGGTGGAACAATATAATGTCGTCTCTCTGTCTGTGAGTGTGTGTATGTGTGTGTGTGTGTGTGTTTGTGTGTGAGCGAGTGTGTGTGTGTGTGTGTGTGTATGTGTGTGAGAGAGTCTGTGTGTGTGTGTGTGTGTGTGTGTGCACATAGCAACATTTAGCTCCATCTAGTGGTAGAACAATGTAATGTAATCTCTCTGTCTGTGAGTGTGTGTGTGTGAGCGAGTGTGTGTGTGTGTGTGTGCAGGGGTGTCGTAGTGGGGGGGGGGGGGGGGCAGAGTTACCAGGGCCCCAAGGTGAGTCTTATTGGAAGAGATGAAGAGGACCATGGCAACTGTTTGTGCATAGGGCCCTGTGTGTGTGTGTGTGTGTGTGTGTGTGTGTGTGTGTGTGTGTGTGTGTGTGTGTGTGTGTGAGTTACCACAACATAAAAGACAAAAAAGTCTTCAGCTCGTATCTAGGGGTATTTATTTAACAGAAAAGGTACAATACGACAGTAATGAAATACATGAAAATGTAGAATGAAAGAAGAATGTTAACAAAAAATAGTAAAAGAATGTCAAGGCAGGAGCGGGCCACCCGGTCCTGGCAAAAACCAAAATGGAGAGCAGCCTAGTCAGGCCAGGCAAGCTTTTAAAAGCACTCAGCTCCACACCCACTCACACCTGAAACATATCAGAAATAATATGGTAAAACGAGTGTAGACTGGGCCACCTAGAGGTGGAAGGACGTAACAGTGTGTGAATTGTAGAATTCTGTCACATCCTAGACAACTATACACACCCACACAAACATTCATCTACACACACACACACAGACACACACACACAAACATTCATCTACACACTCATACAGATACACACACACAAACATTCATCTACACACTCAGCTGGCCCAGTCACAACATAGACAACACGCCTCCCTCCACAAACACACACACATACAGACACACACAGACACACACATACAGACACACACACACACCTATACACACCCACACAAACATTCATCTACACACTCAGCTGGCCCAGTCACAACATAGACAACATAGACAACACGCCTTCCCCCCTCCACAAACACACACACATACAGACACACACAGACACACACACACACACACACACACACACACACACAAACTCATACCCACACAGCCTCTCTCTCTCTCTCTCTCTCTCCTACACGTCATAAAAGAATGTATGTGTGAGGGTTTGGCAAACACAGATGATCACTTTCTCTCTCTCTCTCTCTCTTCTCTCTCTCCTCTCTCTCCTCTCTCTCTCTCTCTCTCTCTCTCTCTCTCTCTCTCTCACACACACACACACACACACACACACACACACACACACACACACACACACACACACACACACACAGACTAACTTGCTCCAGGGCTCTTGGATGAGTTATTTTAGTCAAGTAAAATGCACTCAAACTGGTTTGGCTTTTGTCTTCAAACAAAGAAGCGAAGCAACTGGTTTATTATCATTCTTAATCTGAGCATCCCATTTTACAGTTTTTTTTTTATTGTTTTGACACAGCCGTCGACTCAAAATTCACATTTTTCAAAACACTTAACGCAGAGGCCTAAACTTGGTTTCAATGGTCAAAATGACACATATTGCTTGCAAAAGACCCTAACTCCACCGAAACATTTAAAATACATACCAAAAGCAAATTTTGCCCTCAAACAAAACAACTTGCACACAAGTGTTTGAGCGCTTCAAATCAGTCATTACACGAGGGGCAACAAAATACAGAAGTCATTGTGAGTCAGTGGACAATTGCTTGTTATATGTATTGTAGTGTACAACTTTATGTTTCCTGTGCCATTTTTTGCTCTCTTCACAGATTTTGTCCAAAAAAATGTTCTTACAAAGGATCAAATCCAAAATCAGAAATGATGTGATGCAAATTTTACTGATTACATAACATTTCTTTTTTGCAAACTGAATGCAAACTAAACTTTTGTAAATATTTCAGAAACTATACATTTCTGTAGTGCATGTGTAGATTACATGTCTGTGTGTCTATGTGTATGTTTTTGATGTGTAAACACTATACTACTGGACTCCTCAAATTACATGTGTGTGTGTCTATGTGTATGTTTTTGATGTGTAAACACTATACTACTGGACTCCTCAAATTACATGTGTGTGTGTCTATGTGTATGTTTTTGATGTGTAAACACTATACTACTGGACTCCTCAAATTACATGTGTGTGTGTCTATGTGTATGTCTTTGATGTGTATACACTATACTACTGGACTCCTCAAATTTGATCTGGATATAGTAGTATCTCTAAAATTACATGTAAACCAAAAAAAGATCCATTATAGTAAAAAAGAGAGAATATAAATAAAATATTTGACTGTGAAGTATACTGTAAAAATCTATTAGAGTATAAGAAATAGCCAACACAATATTTGACTGTGAAGTATACTGTAAAAATCTATTAGAGTATAAGAAATAGCCAACACAATTGTATTCAGACTCAGACTGATGGCTA
>JAODXP020001761.1:2500-5000 GCA_027497455.2 Sardinella longiceps | reverse complement strand
AAAAAAGTGGATTTGTTCATTCACATTTAGATTGTCTTGCATATTCAGTGACTGATAGAGGACAGAGAGAATAACGGAGAAAGTAGCAGGTTTGTATTTTTTCCGTCAGTTTTCTCATATCCATTGGCGCAAGCTTGTAAATAAAAAGAAAGATCAACAACAGTGCGCTATCTACACGACCAGTGAACTGTAGGCCTAGTGACTGTAGCCAACACACTACCGAGTTGTTTCCAAAGGTCAGCTTTAGACGTGTTTGAATGAAAGCTGCCGTTTTAATAAAAATGCCACTGCGTTCTCAATGGGACCAGCAAGCAACCACAGAAGCCACAACTGCACATCCTAGGCCTATATTCTCTTAGCAACATGAGTAGCAGAAATACTATGTTCAATGTTTGTCATTATCTCCCTTCAGAACGCCATTCTCTTCTCTGATTGGCTGTTAGGTGGCCATTAATTCCAGATAACCGGCTACTTTGGAAGTAGTTCCAAAAAATAACTCATCTAATAACTGATTACCGTTCCATATGAATGCCTTTCAGAATGGTAACTATAACAACAATAAGCAACCTTGTAGATCTACTTTCAACTGAAAGTAGTACCCAAACCGAACAGGTTAGCTTCTTTTAAATTTGAGTTGCATATTTCTTTTACGTTTTATACGCTTCTTCAAATATACGAGAGATAGATAGATACGGGAGATAAGCGGGATAACGACCTCCGAGGTGTCCAGTTATTCATTTATAATTGTCTTAGCGGAATAACTCCGTCTTCGCGCTGCGCGCGTCGCCGGAGTTCTAGATTCCGCCTCGACAATTATAAATGAATAACTGGACACCTCGTCGGCCGTTATCCCTTACTGAAACATCATGTCATGAATCAAGATGTCACGGATCTCATTACGTAGTCATAGTCCTAGATGTCACGGTTATATTTCCAATCTTTTGATTCAGCACAAGTGGTGGCGGTATAACATAGCCTACAAGTGACAAGTTCGTTGGTCCAGGGCGGGCGCAAGTGTCCTCCAGGGCAGGCACGGCACCCCAGGGCCCGTCCATAACATGGGACCTGTTGAATTTATGTATCTTTCTGACTTGGAAAGAATGGGTATATGTCTAAATTCCCTTTCTTTCAAATAATGCACATCTGAAGGCCACAAATTGTGAAGTCCTAAATAGATAAAAGTGGTTTTACATTTTTGTGTATGGATATTCTAAAAGTTTCTATCCATTCAGGGCTTCCCAATTTGTAGACTTCAGATGTGCATTATTTACTAATTTACTACCATGGATAATCGGAATGCTCAGGTGTGAAATAAGCCCATTCTTTGTTCTTGTGTTTGCAAGCCTTAGGCATGGAGTTTGTGTGTGTGTGTGTGTGTGTGTGTGTGTGTGTGTGTGTGTGTGTGTGTGTGTTTGCAAGCCTAAGCAAGGCATGGATTTGAACTTGTTCTGCTGGGACTTTTCACTGACCTCATACAGATTTGAGTTATAATAAATCAAAGTAATAAATGTATTGTGATGCCGCCCTGATATTTGGTGCCCTAGGTAATTGCCTATTGCCTCTCTCTCTCTCTCTCTCTCTGTTCTGTGTGTGTGTGTGTGTGAGTGTGTGTGTGTGTATTTGTGTGTGTGTGTGTGTGTGTGTACTCTAATAATTGCCTACAACCGGCCCTGGGTGGAGTGGATCTGTGTGTGTGTGTGTGTGTGTGTGTGTGTGTGTGCGTGTGTGTGTGTGTGTGTATTTATGGGTGTGTATGTGTAATTACCTGTGCTCTAATAATAATATATTTACTTAGGCAGTGATATGGTATAATATTGACTCATTAAAACAATCATTGACCTTAACTTTCACTGTCTAGTCATTGTTCTTGTGTGTGCTGTACGGGTGCTTCACTAGGCCCCATTGTTCTTGTCTTTGCAAGCCTTGTGTGTGTGTGTGCGCGTGTGTGTGTGTGTGTGTGTGTGTGTGTGTGAGTGTGTGTGTGTGTGTGTGTGTGTGTGTGTGTGTGTGTGTGTGTGTGTGTGTTTGCAAGCCTTGGGCATGGATTTGAACTTGTTCTGGAAGGACTTACCGTACAAATACTTCACTGGGCCCCAGGCAGTTGGGCTGAACCCAAAAGGCGTGGTTCTGCCCAAGATTTCTTCCTATAATTAAATAATCGATCTCTTGACTGTAGTGTGACTGTAGATTCTCATCTGAAGAATATGATATTGATTCATTATTTGCAGATCGATCTCTTGACTGTAGTATGTCAACATAACATGTTCACACTATTTTCACAAGCATGGTCAATTTGTGAGAGCCAGAACAGCGCACTCAACCAGAGAGTGTTCTACTCAAATCACCCATGCTGACCATGGCTACTGTAGCGTACTCAACCAGAGAGTGTTCTACTCAGATCACCCATGCTGAGCTTAGCTACTGTATGTGAGCAGCGTACTCAACCAGAGAGTGTTCTACTCAGATCACCCATGCTGAACTTAGCTACTGTATGTGAGCA
>JAODXP020001758.1:0-23963 GCA_027497455.2 Sardinella longiceps | reverse complement strand
GCATTAGAGTATTCATGGTTTTGCGTGGTTTATTCATTATAAGTTTAGTTGATGCCAAATGCATCCATGAGCACATTTGGACTAATGAGATGGTTTCCACGCAGTGACAGAAGATTTTAGATAATAAGCTTGAAGCACAAATCGTCATATTTGACCACTTCGGTATACGCTTGCATTGCTTCGATTCATGATTCCTGTGTACACGCTTTCTGATAAGCTGCCAAACGTTTCCAAGTTATAATATTTGACCACTGTAGCGCTTACAGTTTCTGGCCAGAACATGGTGTCAGAGTCCATATACTAAGTTTGATTAGTTAACATCAAACTGTAAGTTTCCAAGTTATAATATTTGACCACTAGGCAGACACTACCCATGGCTATGCAAATAGAGCCCATATACTGTTTAAGCATACAAACTGTTTCTAGTTATAAAATTTGACCATTAGCAATCGGGTAGCATTGTCAATTTTGGTACATTTCTGCTTGACAGGTATGGGCGTTATAATATGGGTATATCCATGGGGTGTTTGAAGACATCACATCATATCCACGAACCCAGTGAAGCCTGTAAAGCATTTCTCTGCACAATTTTTGGCATTATTTTCCTCATGCTTGACTAGAGGGTGGCGCATAATATATTTAATGTAGTGCCGTCTAGGAGCACAGTCATACATTTAAGGAACTCAGTGAAGTTTGTCACTGCTACATTAAATAATTTTCTATATCTTTTCTGCTTATTGTAGGTGCAGGTGGCTTAGATTGTCACAGTCATACCATCTATAATCTGTGAAGTTTCAGACTCAACAGTGTGATTTTATGACACACTTCTGTTTTGTGATGAGCTATTAAAATCATACAATTTCATAATATTGTTATTACAGTCATATTACGAAATATCAGTGGGTTTAAATTTAGTATCAGCAGTATCTAGTAACAGGTACAATTAAATTTCAATTTGAATCTGACATACCGTGTTCGATTTGGTCGCTTAGCAAACTAAGGAGACTCCCTATACCTAAATTCTGTTGGGCGGGTTGTTTGGGCTGCACAATTTGTTGCCTGTCTTGGGAGATTAATACACCTACTAGGTGAGCTCAAGTATATGCCACTCATGGCAGACTTACGTTTGCATTTTCAGGTTAAATTCACGCCCATTAAGTGTATGAATGTTGGCGTCATGGATAATATCTATAACTTTGTAAATGACATTTGCATTTATCTTCCATTTCATGACACATTTTCGTTTCAGTTTTTCCAGTTTTCATCATTGCCATCTTGAAATTAAAGTGAATAATCCCTTCGCAATTTTACATCAGCAAATATCTGCATCATGTTTACCAAATTTCACAGGAATTGACTACAGGCACTGTAAGTACATTGTCTGGGTAGTGTAAACACAAGCCCATAGGAGTTTCCAATGTAATTTTCACTTTAGATTTTTACGGAGTCTCTGGGCCACACCCAGTCCATGCCTCTGTATACTCTAGTGTTCCATAATTTCCAGTGTGTGCAAAATTTCATGAGTTTCATGCATGGAAGGGTTCAGCGTGCAGAAAATAATAATAATAATAATAATTAAAGCCAGCAGTTTTTACAAGACGGTTTCGCATTGTAAGTACCGCAGTTGTTTTATACCGCACTTCACCAATGGGTACATAGTGAAGGCACATTCACTCGGAACAGGTGTGCTATCTTTGTCCACCCACATTTTTACTGCTTATATTCACTCACTCGTCACACACTCATTAGTCTGCCTTTTGTTTTCTCTAGAAGATGCTCCAGAGAATCACATAAGTCATATTGCATGCCTAGAAGGTATTCCATTAAATATACTAACTTTGGCTATGATATCAAACCAAATTTTCAGTAATTGCCGGACCACAGCAAGTATTAGAGGAAGCATTCATGGAAACACGGTAAGTCAGGAGTCTTATGTTTGGATAGTATTGCTGCCAAACTGCGTGTCCAAGTTATCATATTTGATCATTTCAGAGGGCGCTAGAGAAGCTTGACCCACAGCAGTGGTTAACACTGTCAGGGTCTATGATTAAGCATTGCTACGTCACCGTTCCCAAGCATCATATTTGACCATTAGAGGGCGTTTAGACAGCCTGGTCAAGGGTTCTGTGTGGTCAGTACAAGGTCAAGAGCCCATATACTAATGGATAGTATTGCTGTAGTTTATTATGATATTTGACCACTAGGGGCTTGGCAGAGAGTTTGGATTCATGGTTATGTATAAGGGTCAGAACATGGTCACTGTGTTCAAGTTTGGGATAGCTATGTCAAACCGTTTCCAGTTGGTGTTTGTGACACTAGCACTTTTAGCACCTTCTGCTTGACCAGGTGGCGTTTATAACATGCACCCACGGGTGCCTAGATCACAGGCACATGATCTGCCTGTGAAGTTTCAGATCAATCGTGGCAAGCATAGTCAATTTCAGTACTTTTCCTGCTTGGACAGGGTGGCGGCGCACATATTACGCCACGGGCAGCTCTAGGATGTCATCACATCATACATCTATGAACTGTATCATTTCAGATCACCGCCACATTCTCTGCTTGACTCCGTGCACAGGCACACGCCACGGGGTGTCTAGATATTCACACATCTAAGAATCTGTGAAGTTTTCAGATCGATCGTTAATGCAGTGTGATTTTATGACACACTTCCCCCCTGTTTCAGATGAAGCATTGAAATCATAGAATTTCATAATATTGTTATTCCAACATATTTCAGTATATCAAAATTGCTCAAGAATTTATTATCTCTAAATATCTAGAGGTCATGTATTAATTAAATTTCTTTGAATTTGACATATTAAGTACGTTAGCCCACTGTAGGTCCAAATTTACATTCCTTATTATCTCACTTCTTGTTGATGGTAATAATATTTTAAAGTTGTCTGTCTTCTGGAGTCTCACACACCTACTTCAAATTTCCTGAGGGTCATGCAGTATGTCAACTATGGCATTTAAAGTCACTTTGCATTGTCCCATTCTGCCAGAGGGTGGCTGTGTTAGCCACGCCCATTAAGGAATGGATATCATTGCATCATAAGCATCTATGTTCTTTGCTTGCATTACTGTACGTTATGACACTTTTCTGTTTTCAGCATGTATTCACCTGCATTGCCATAGTCACCCAAGAATTTCACATCATGTCGGGATTGGGCCATGGGAATCTGATAAACGGTGTCCGAGGAGTGTTGTTCATCATGTGACAGGCCCATAGAGCCTACCGCTTTTTTTGTATATTTGTAGGGTTACTGTTGCCTGTCAAATGGCGCACTCCTGTAATGCAGAGTAAAATTCTGCGGAGTTTCCCCGTGCACAGGAAAGGGTTTTTCCAAAATGGCTAATTTCGTTGGGAGAAAAGAATAATAATAATACCAATAATCTGAGCTGGGGAGCCACACTGCCGGTGCACAAGCCTGCCTGGCTGCATCGTGCCGGGCCCTACTAAAGCTGCAAGAAGCTGCGCATGACGGGTGCCCGCACAGTGCACAGAAAGAGCGCATACTGCACACAGTGAAGGTACTACTTCGAATGGGGTGCTTACCTTTGTCTCACTTCTATATCGCGTACATTCAAATCTTCACACCACTAAAATTGCCTTTTAAATCCTTCTCTTAGTATTACAGAGATTCACATAAAAGTCATAAATTGCATGTTCAGAAGGCACCACAGTCTGCTCAACTTTGGCTATGATAGTCAAAACTACCTGTTATGCACAACATGACCATGGGCAGAGTTTCGATTCATGTATTTTTGTCAGAACATCAGGAGCCCATATTAAGTTTGAATAGTTGGCACGCCAAATCGTCCCAGTTGGTCATATTTGACCACTTCATGATTCCAGTGGCCATACAAGTTTGATAAGCTGTTTTCAAACCGTTTCCAAGCAATATTTGACCACTAGGGGCTTACAGAGTTTTATTCATGGCTATATGGGAACACGGTCAGGAGTCCATGTTCAAGTTTGGATAAGCTATAACAAACTGCTTCCAAGTTATAATCTTTATTTGACCAGGTGGTGGTGCTATAATGTGGGGTGTCTTGTGAGGACAATGCTATAGCACACATCCATCATGAACCTGTGAGGTTTCAGATCAATCGGTGAGCTGGCACTTCTTCTGTTTGCTCAGGTGGTGGCGCTTATATCATTACGCCCACGTGGTACGAAGTGCGTCAAACTGAAACTGTTGTCTTTGAGATATAGAGCGAGTCAAGGATAATGCTTTCCAAACGAATTTCTTCAGCCTCTGATGTACTTCAAGATATCTTCGCACGGTCGCTTTTGAAGGCAGCATCGATGTATCCTTCATGCTGATTTTCCTATCAATTTTATATAAATCCAAGGTAACGCCTTACAGCAAGATGAGGGACCATTTTAAGACGCCTGATTTTCAAATGCAAGTAGATAAACTTTTTTCTTTGAATCCTTAATGCCAGTCAATACTGTAGGTATCACGCTTGTTAGTGCTGCCATGAAAGTCAACAAAATTATTCGAAGTAGTTTTTTTGTATAACCTGTTAGCTAAGTATTAGCCTGTTTGTTATCTGAAGTAGTTAACGCAATATCGCCTGTCATTACGTTGAAGGTTTTTGTTCAAAATGTTTATATTATTTAGCGTGAAGTTGATGTTAAAATATTGACGCTTTCAGCATGGACATGCCAGTGATGCTAGGCTCAAATTGCTTGATTTAACGAATGCTAGCGCTAGTATACTGGCTGGCATATGAAACGTGCAAATTTCAGAGATGTTATTAGTTAACGCAGTTGCCGCCACTAGTTACAAACGGCAATTTTCCTTCTTTTAAATAAATGCTCCACGTTTTTTTTTGCACGGATATTTAGTGTTGTTGTGCAAGGGTGAAAGGTTTCATAAGATACTAAACCTGACATTCTGCAAGAAAGGTCAGCAAAATACAAGGCAATGTAAGTTAATGCTGTTTTTTGCTGTTATTTCGCTGGTAGGATACGATTTTTGAAGTGACTTTTATGACTTTACCATAATCCAACAGTTCTGCAAGTTGATACTTTTCTCCATGTTGTAGGAAAGTCTGGAACAGATGGAGTAGATGCCATGATGTGACGATTTTGCATATTCATGGATATGCCAAAGATTGCAAAACTACCCCTAGCAAACCCCTTGCTGCGGCAACTGATACAGTAAAGGTTTTACATTTACAATTGCACCTGGTTGCTTTCAGGGTGACGAAATGGTTTGCACAGATCATCTATAAATACTTTTAACATTGTCTGATGCATTATACACATTTGTAAAATTCTGAGGTGGGCATGCACTACTAAAAAAATGACCATGAGAATTAAAATAATTAAAAAAATTTTTATTAACATATGTTCATCCCTCTACGTATAAGCACAAGAAATAAGGAGAATCCAGGTTTCTGCTCCTGCAAATGTTGTTGAAGGGATTAGCCATGTGTTATTAAGCATAATCAGTTGTACACAAGCGTCAGTCTCTCTGCTGTTGTTCCATTTACTGGTGCTAGGACCTCTGCAAACGCCTGTAAAATACTATCAAGTTAAAATTGTAATTCAATAAAATACTTAGTCTTTCCATAAGGTATCATTATTAAAATGTTCAAAGCAAGGTGTTTCTTTATAAAGCATTTATATCATATTAACTAAAAAATCAGGGTGTGAACACTTTTCATCTACAGTGTAACCTCAGCTAAATGCACACAATGGGTTGTCAGCTGCGCCATCGCCTAACAAGAACATGCACCAGGATGTCGGTGCAGAGTTGACGTGGTAGCTGCATCTCAGGACCTTAGCATCGTGGACAGAACCTGGCAACCAATGGAAACATTGATGAATTATTCAGCATGATTGCAAACACACTGTAATTGATATAAAATGAAGGATTTCAGTTTCCTATGAAAGCCCTGGTCTTGGGATTACGGTAGAGGCCTTGACTTCTATGGTGGGACCCCATCCATGGTGCCACTCTAGTTTCAGCAATATTTCAAGCAAATATGATAGTCTTTAATTGCAAGATTTGTGTGTTGTATGTTTATGTATGTTCATAAGATTTCAACATCAGTAGTGTGAACTGTCGCTTTTTTTTTTTTTATCTTAACAGAACTTGGACAGAAAGAGTTGTAGGTATTATTGAAGTAGTGTGTTAAGAGGGGATAAACTATGAAGTTGTATGTAAAATGAGCAGGAATACGTTTACAGATTATTGCTGTATTAAACTTTAAAATAAGATAATGCATTAGACTGGGAAATAAAGCCCGCTGCACCAACTTGCAAAAATTAAGGTGAGTAAACTGCCCCTTGAGCTTAGCCACAACTACAGTAGATCCTCACCCTAGTTAAAATGTAACATTTAAGAGCCTAAATGGGCGGAACGAAAGCGGGGATTGGTTGACATTTCCCTGAAGCGACAAATCTGAAATTGTAGCAATGCACTTCGCAGAGAACAAACTGACAAACGTGCAGGCTTAGTACCAGCTAGTGCTAGATGACTACAGTTGTGGACTTACCTTAACACAGCAGTTGTTCCGCTTTGATCCTCTTCCTCCCATCCAAGACCTTGACGGTGAGCCAAAGCGGCAAATAATCTTATATTTCACATGCTTGATAAAAATGCATACAAATACGCGGGTACAGCAGGTAAGCATGGCTCTGCAAAATTCGACGGTTGATGTCACACGCAAACGCCAAAGATTCTAGAGCGTACGTCCTTGGGAGGTTTGAAATCAACTGGGCCTTTAAGATATCAAGTCATGCCTTATGACAGCTGCATTGCAGCGAGGCAACGAAAGCTGCCACTCTCGGGTTTGGAACGCAATTTAGATGTCATCACAGTCATACTTATCTATAAGCCAGTGAAGTTTCAGATATCAAAATGCTTGCTCAATTTCTGCTTTAGCTTGGCCATGGTATTGTTTATATATTACGCCACAAAGTGTTTAGATATTAATCATAATAGTACATCTATGAACCTGTGAAAGTTTCAGACTCACCGTTAATGCTGTGTAATTTTATGACACACTTCCAGTTCTCAGATGAGCTATTAAAATTCCAATTTCATAAAATTGTTATTTCAACATATATACGAGATAATAAAATCCATTTCCAGAATTTGGCATCATTCAAGGCATGTACACCAAATTTCACTTCAATCTGACATACTGCAACTGACGAGCCACGCAAGGTTCATTGTAGTAAACTAAATTTTATTAATTCCTATTACCCACTTCCTGTTGCTGTATTAATGCAATGTAATTCTCAATCTTACCCTTAATACACCTACCAAATTTTGCATGTAGCTCAGTATATGTGAATCATGGAGCTAAATGTCAATTTCTGTAGTGGTTCCACAGATGGTATTGCAATAACTACGCTCTGCAGTGAATGGATATCGTGTAATCATAAGACCTTATAAACGTGCGTTTGCAAGGATTTTATCGATGCTATGTCACATTTCCTATTTTTCATTTTTACTGTTTACAGATAAAGGTATGAAAACTTTCAAGAATTTGACATGAGCAATGTCTTGGTATCATTCACAAATTTCACAGGAATCTGAACAAACAGTAACTGAGGAGTGCTAAAGCCCATCATGAGATCGCCCATGTATCCAAGGTGTTTTTTATTTTGTTTACGGGTCTCTACATCTGTCTATGCTCTCTTAACCCTCCAGGGACTTCCAGAAAAATTTCGTGAGTTTTCATATCGGAGGGGGTCAGCCGGGTTCTAGGAAGAAAATAATAATAATAATAATAATAAAAGAAAAATCCTTACAGCAATATTTCCGCACGTCGGCACAACTTATATCCGGTGCCGTCCTAATAATAATGACAAATCTGTGCACAATGTATTCGTGCACCCGTGCTCGGGCCCTAAAAATCCTTACGCAATATATTTTCACAGTGCACTGCTCGTGCATCTCGGTGCTCGGGCCCTAATAATAAAAGAGCGTGCACAAATTTTGCACCCGGTGCTCGGGTCCGATAATAAATGTATTGTGATACTCTAATATTTGGTGCTCTAGTCTGGCCTACGTGCCTGGCTGCAACTAGAGCAACAAAGAAGTCGATTCAGTGGTACCCATCCCAATTTTAATTCCATATTAATGTGGATTAAACTTAAACACTCACTGGTGTCTGAATACACAGTTTTCTATGGCTGATATGATGGCTAGACGTTCCTCTGAGCAAATCATATGCTTACTGCTTAGGGTACGCGCTAGAGGATCTTGAATTAATTATTTATGTTCACTTCCTTTATCTGATTTCATCCTGACACTATATGCAGTGTCCTTTGGCTTTGTTTAATAATACATGCTTTGTAAAATGAAAAAAAAAGAAGTCTCTTTTCTCCCGTTTTACTAAATTTACATTCCTCTACCTTCCCCACCACCCTACCTCTTCCTCTCATCTCTCTCTCTCTCTCTCTCTCTCTCTCTCTCTCTCTCTCTCTCTCTCTCTCTCTCTCTCTCTCTCTCTCTCTCTCCTTTCGGGGTTCCGGACCACTTTAGATTATTCACACTCCCCGCGCGGGCAGGCTCTTTATACCCCCCCCCCCGTGAGTCCCTCTGTCCTTGAGAAAGACATCTTTCTCAAGGACAGAGGGAGCTCCGCATTAACATAAAGAGCCTGCTGCTGAGGAAGTGTGAATAATCTAAAGTGGATTTAGCAGAGGAAGAGAGGGAGAGAGAGAGAGAGAGAGAGAGAGGATGAGAGAGGGAGAGAGAGAGAGAGAGAGAGAGAGGGAGAGAGGGAGGAAGAGAGAGGGAAGTGGGGAGAGACAGGGTGTTGGGAGGTAGAGGAATGTAAATTTAGTAGAAAAACTGAGGGAGAGAGACTTTTTTTTTTCATTTTACAAAAGCATGTATTGGTAAACAAAGCCAAAAAAGTTTTCCTATGAATATTCAGGATGAAATCAGAACAAAAAAGGAAACTGAACACATAAATAATTAGCCAAGATCTCTAGACGTACCCTAGCAGTAGCATATTGATTTGCTCAGAGGGGAAAGTCTAGCCATCATATCAGCCATAGAGAGCTATTGTATTCAGACACCAGTGGTGTTTAGACAATCACATTGCTCTATGTAAACAGGGAGTCGTTGGACGGGCTTAGCGTTATTTGAATCGACTTCTTCGTTGCTCTAGTTTGTTGCAGCCAGGCATAGACAGACTAGGGCACCAAATATTAGGGGGGCATCACAATACATTTATTATGTTATTAGGACCCGAGCACCGAGGTGCACGAAGCCCGGAACGGGCTTGTGCACCGACCGGTGCGAAGCCCTATTGCTTTTGTAAGGATTTTTTTTCTTTTATTATTAGGGCCCGAGCACCGAGGTGCACGAGCCTCGGAACGGGCTTGTGCACCGACCGGTGCGAAGCCCTATTGCTTTTGTAAGGATTTTTATTAGGGCCCGAGCACCGAGGTGCACGAGCCCCGGAACGGGCTTGTGCACCGACCGGTGCGAAGCCCTATTGCTTTTGTAAGGATTTGTCATTATTATTAGGGCCCGAGCACCGAGGTGCACGAGCCCGGAACGGGCTTGTGCACCGACCGGTGCGAAGCCCTATTGCTTTTGTAAGGATTTTTTTCTTTTATTATTATTATTATTATTATTATTTTCTTCCCCTGGAACCGGCCATTTTTGACCCCTTTCCCGTGCATGAAAACTCACGAAATTTTGCACACACCTTGGAAGTCTGGAACACTGGAGGTTTACAGAGGTATAGACCCGGGTGTGGCCCAGGGACTCCGTAGCGCCCCCTAAAGTAAAAAAATACCTTGGGCTCTATGGGGCGGTCTCATGATGAACTTTAACATACTCCTCGGACACTGTTTGTCAGATTCCTGTGAAATTTGGTAGATATGATACCAAGACATTGCTCATGTCAAATTGCGAAGGGATTTTTCATACCTTTTACGAATTCAAGATGGCGGATGCATGAAATAAGAGAAAAAATGAAAAATAGGAAATGTGGCATAACATCACACTTGATTGATAAAATCGCCTGAAACTCATACCGTTTATAGATCTTATGATTACCACGATATCCATTCACTTACTGGGCGTGGTTATTACAGCGCCACCATCTGGCAAGGTGGAACCACTACAGAAATTGACATTTAGCTCCATGGTTCACATATACTTTGAGCTACATGCACGAAATTTGGTAGGTGTGTGGGACTCCCCAAGACGAACAATTTTTGTATTACATTGCATTAGCCACGCCCAACAGGAAGTGAGGTAATAAGGAGTGTAAAAATTTGGACACACAATGAACTTTAACGTACTCGTCGGACACGGTATGTCAGATTGAAGTGAAATTTGGTGTACATGACCTCTAGATGCTGATGATGCCAAATTGCGAATGGATTTTTGATATCTCGTACTATGTTGAAATAACAATTTTATGAAATTGTATGATTTTAATAGCTCATCACGAAACAGGAAGTGTGTCATAAAATTACACAGCATTAACCGATTGGTCTGAAACTTCACAGGTTCATAGATGGTATGACTGTGATGATATCTAGACACCCCGGGGGCGTGGCTGTTATAGCGCCACCACCTGGCCAAGCAGGAAATGTGCTAGAAATTGATACTGCTTTACCCGATTAATCTGAAACTTCACTGGCTTATAGATAGTATGACTGTGATGACATCTAGGGTGCGTTCCAAACCGAAGGTAGCGACTCGTTGCCTCGCTGCCGTAATAAACAGCTGTCTCATAAGACATGACTTGATATCTTAAAAGGCAGTTGATTTCAAACACCCTTCAAAGGTTACGTACGCTCTAGAATCTTTAGCGTTTACGTGTGACATCAGCACGTCCGGGCCCTACCTGCCAGAGCCATACCGCTCTGCTACCTGCTGCGTGCCGGTTTCCATTGTCGTTTGCGATGATTTGTATGCATTTTTTTTATCAAGCATGGCGAATATAAGATTATTTGTAGCTTTGGCTCACCGTCAGATGTTGGAATGGGAGGAAGAGGAGATCCAGCGGAGAAGTGCTCGCCTCAGACAACTGCTGATGTTAGGTAAGTCCACAACAGCTGTAGTCATCTAGCGCTAGCTATTTACTAAAAGCCTGCACGTTTGTCAGTTTGTTCTCATACGGAGGGTGCATGCTACAATTTCAGATTTATTAAATATTATAGTCGAAATGTCAACATGTTCTCAGCAAACCAATCAGCTGTTCCGTTATTTGTCAAATGTAAATGTTACATTTTGGTTAACCTAGAATTGAGGATCTACTGTAGTTGTGGCTAAGCTCAAGAAAACAGTTTACTCACCTTAATTTTTTGCAAGTTGAGTTAATGCAGCGAACTTTTAACATTTCCCAGTCACAATGCATTATCTTATTTTAAAGTTTAATACAGCAATAATCTTTTAGCAAACGTATTCCACTTCTCATTTTGCATACAAGCTTCATAGTTTATCCCCCTCTTATTTTACTACTTCAATAATGCCTACAATGCTCTGTCCAAGTTCTGTTAGGATAAAAAAAAAAAAAACGACAGTGCACTACTGATGTTGAAATCTTTATATGAACATACATAAACATACAACACACAAATCTTGCAATTAAGAAAGACTTATCATATTTGCTAGTATTGCTGAAGCAAGAGTGGCACCATGGATGGGGTCCCACCATAGAAGTCCAGAGCATACTACCGTTTGGTGTCCCAGAACCAGGGAGCAAATGATGCAGGGAAACCCCATGCTCAATGCTACAGAAATCACTTCATTTTATATCAATTACAGTGTGTTTGTGATCATGCTGAATAATTCATCAATGTTTCCATTGGTTGCCAGGTTCTGTCCACGATGCCCAGGTCCTGAGATGCAGCTACCCGTCAGCACGCCATTTATCCACATCCTGGTTATGTTCTTGTTAGGCGATGGCGCATCATCTTGTCTGGAACAACCCATTGGGCTCATCACACCATACAAGAACCTGTTAGGGGAGCGGCACAGCAGAGGTTGGTACACTGAAATTACACTGTGGATATTACAAGTGTTCACACACCCTGATTTTTTAGTTAATATGATGCCATGCTTTTATAAAGAAACACCTTGCTTTGGACATTTTAATAATGTTATACCTTATGGAAAGACTAATACAAAGTATTTTGATGAATTGTAATTTTAGCTTTGACCAGACATTTTTACAGACGTTTGCAGGGTCCTGAAAAGCACCCAGTAAGAGTAAGACAACTTAGCAGAGGGATTTCTGACACAGCACTTGTGTGCTCCTGGCCTGATTATGCTTAATAACACATGGCTAATCACTCAACTTGTTCTTTTTCTGTTGTTGCAGGAACACAAAAAGAAGCCTGGATTCTCCTTTGGTTCTTGTGCTCAGTAGAGAGATGTTTGCATGTTAATAAAGTTTTTTTTTAATTATTTTAATTCTCATGGTCATTTTTTTTGTAGTGCATGCCCACCTCCTTTACAAATGTGTATAATGCACCATTCTGAACAATGTTAAAAGTATTTATAGATGATCTGTGCAAGCATTCTACTAGGTCACCCTAGCTTTAACCAGGTGCAATTGTAAATGTAAAACTACTTACTTGTATCAGTTACCACAACAAGGGGTCTGCTAGGGGTAGTTTGTATCTTTGGCACTCATCCATGGGTATGCACAAAGGCTACGATGCATCCGTGTCATCTACTCCATCTGTTCCAGACCTTGAAGACGGGCACTTCAGTTCCTGCAGACATGGGAAATAAGTATCAACTTACAGAGTTTGTTGGATTATATTTAAAGTCATAAAAGTCACTAAAAATCATTGTCAGTATTGCCAGCTTGAAATAACAGCAAAAAACAGCATTGGCTTACATTTGCCTTGTATTTTGCTTGCTTGAGACTTCTTGCACCATGGGAATGTCCAGGTTTTTTAGTATCTTATGAAACCTTTTTCTGATTGCACTTACCAACAACGACACAACTACAACACCGTTCATCTGTCCAGTGAGCAGCCGTTGTTCTTTCCCCACCCTAGCTTGTCCGACGGCGACGACACTAAAAGAGAGAACAGACATTTTACATTTAAAAGAAAGAGGGGGAAAATTACTCGTTTGTAGCTTGGAGTGACGGGATAACCGGCTAACTAACGTTAACTTGGTAACATCTCTGGTACACGTTTCATATGCCAGCCAGTGCAAGCGCTAACGTTACGTTAAATCAAACAATTTGGACCTAACGTCACTGAAACGTTAATGTCCATAACGAAACGTCAATGCGTTTTAACATCAACTTCACACTTAAAACAATATAAACATTTTGAACAAAACCTTCAAACGTAATGACAGACGGCTAACGTTAACAACTACTTCAGATAGCAAGCAAGCTAATACTTAGCTAACAGGTTATACAAAAAAACTACTTCCGAATGAACTTTGTTGACTTTCATGGCAGCACTTTAGACAAACGTGATACTTCGAAGTATTGACTGGCATTAAGGTTCAAGAGAAAAAAAGTTTTATCTACTTACATTTAGAAAACGAAGTAAGATTTATCAGACGTCTTCGCATGGTCCGCCATCTTGCTAGTTTGTTTTCAGGAGCGTTTTGCTAGTTGCCGCAAAGATTTATGGGTAGGAGGCAGCATGAAGGATACATCGATGCTGCCTTCAAAAACGACCGTTGGCGAAGATATCTTCGAAGGCATCAGAAGGCAGAGAAAGTCGTTTGGAACGGCACTTGTTGACTCGCTCCCCTGTTAGATATCTCAAAAGGCAGCAGTTTTCCCCGTTTGGAACGCACCCCTAGACACCCCGTGGGCGTGGCTGTTATAGCGCCACCACCTGGCCAAGCAGGAAAAGTGCCAGAAATTGACTATACTTTACCCGATTGATCTGAAACTTCACAGGTTCATAGATCGTGTGCCTGTGATGATATCTAGACACCCCGTGGGCGTGCCTGTTATAGCACCACCACCTGGTCAAGCAGGAAAGGTGCTAAAAGTGCTAGTGGTCAAAAATTATAACTTGGAAACGGTTTGACATAGCTTATCCAAACTTGGTTTATGGACTCCTGACCGTGTTCTGACCACGCATAACCATGAATAGAAACTCTGTAGCGCCCCTAGTGGTCAAATATTATAACTTGGAAACGGTTTGACGTAGCTTATCCAAACTTAGTATATGGACTCTTGACCGTGTACTGACCACACAGAATCATGAATCGAAACTGTCTAGCGCCCTCCAGTGGTCAAATATGATAACTTGGGAACGATTTGACGTAGCTTATTCAAACTTGGTATATGGACTCCTGACCGTGTTCTGACCACGCAAAACCATGAATCGAAACTCTCTAATGCCCCCTTGTGGTCGAACATTATAACTTGGAAACGGTTTGACCTATCATAGCCAAAGTTGGTACTCAGACTGTGGACCACCTTCTGAACATGCAGTATGACTTATGTGAATCTCTGTAGCGCCCTACTAAGAGAAAGAGTTTAAAAGGCAGACTGAGTGAGTGTGTGACAGTGAGTGTCTGCGCGTGTAAAAAATGAGGGTGAGACAAAGATAGCACACCTGTTCCGAGTGAATGTGCCTTCACTGTGTACCATTGTTGCGGTATGCGCTCTTTGCGGTGCACCTGGTGCGAGGGCCCGTCATCGCCGCTTGCGGCTTTGATTAGGGCCCGAGCACCGAGGTGCACGAGCCCGGAACGGGCTTGTGCACCGACCGGTGCGAAGCCCTATTGCTTTTGCTCAGATTATTATTATTATTATTATTATTCTTTTTCTCCCAACGAAATTGGCCATTTTGACCCCTTTCCTGTGCACGAAAACTCACGAAATTTTGCACACACGTTGGGAGTGCGCGCCATTCGAGGCAGACCGAGCCATAGATCCGGGTGTGGCCCAGGGACTCCCTAGCGCCCCCTACAAAAAAAAAATACATTGGGCTCTATGGGCCTGTCACATGATGAACTTTAACATACTCCTCGGACACCGTTTGTCAGATTCCCATGAAATTTGTCAGACATGATGCCGACATGTTGATGATGTGAAATTGCGAAGGGATTTTTTATACCTTTTACGATTTCAATATGGCGGACGAATGAATTCCGGGAAAAACTGAAAAACAGGAAAAGTGTCATAACGTTGCAATGCATTGATAGAATTGTCTGAAACTCATACCGTTTATAGATCTTATGATTACGATGATATCCATTCACTTAATGGGCGTGGTTGCTACAGCGCCACCATCTGGCAAGGTGGAACCAGTACAGAAATTGACTTTAAGTGCCATGGTTGACATATACTTTGAGCTACACTCACGAAATTTGGTAGGTGTGTGGGACTCCCCAAGACGAACAACTTTCGTATTACATTGCATTAGCCACGCCCAACAGGAAGTGAGATAATAAGGAGTGTAGAAATTTGGACACACAGTGAATTTTAACGTACTTGTCGGACACGGTATGTCAGATTCAAGTGAAATTTGGTGTACATGACCTCTAGATGTTGCTGATGCTAAATTGCGAACGGATTTTTGATACTACGAAATATGTTGGAATAACAATATTATGAAATTCTATGATTTCAATAGCTCATCACGAAACAGGAAGTGTGTCATAAAATCACACTGCATTAACCGATCGGTCTGAAACTTCACAGGTTCATAGATGGTGTGAGTGTGATGATATCTAGACACCCCGTGGGCGTGGCTGTTATAGCGCCACCACCTGGTCAAGCAGGAAATGTGCCAGAAATTGACAATGCTTTACCCGATTGATCTGAAACTTGACTGGTTCATAGATGGTATGACTGTGATGACATCTAGACACCCCGTGGGCGTGGCTGTTATAGCGCCACCACCTGGCCAAGCAGGAAAAGTGCCAGAAATTGACTATGCTTTACCCGATTGATCTGAAACTTCACAGGTTCATAGATCATGTGCCTGTGATTATATCTAGACACCCCGTGGGCGTGCCTGTTATAGCGCCACCACCTGGTCAAGCAGGAAAGGTGCTAAAAGTGCTAGTGGTCACAAATTATAACTTGGAAACGGTTTGACATAGCTTATCCAAACTTGGTTTATGGACTCCTGACCGTGTTCTGACCACGCATAACCATGAATCCAAACTCTGTAGCGCCCCTAGTGGTCAAATATCATAACTTGGAAACGGTTTGACGTAGCTTATCCAAACTTAGTATATGGACTCTTGACCTTGTACTGACCACACAGAATCATGACTCGAAACTGTCTAGCGCCCTCTAGTGGTCAAATATGATAACTTGGGAACGGTTTGACGTAGCTTATTCAAACTTGATATATGGACCCCTGACCGTGTTCTGACCACGCATAACGATGAATCGAAACTCTCTAGCGCCCTCTAGTGGTCAAATATGATAACTTGGACACGGTTTGACGTAGCTTATCCAAACTTGGTTTATGGACTCCTGACCGTGTTCTGACCACGCAAAACCATGAATCGAAACTCTCTATTGCCCCCTTGTGGTCGAACATTATAACTTGGAAACGGTTTGACCTATCATAGCCAAAGTTGGTACTCAGACTGTGGACCACCTTCTGAACATGCAGTATGACTTATGTGATTCTCTGTAGCGCCCCTACTAAGAGAAAGAGTTTAAAAGGCAGACTGAGTGAGTGTGTGACAGTGAGTGTCTGCGAGTGTAAAAAATGTGGGTGAGACAAAGATAGCACACCTGTTCCGAGTGAATGTGCCTTCACTGTGTACCATTGGTGCGATATGCGCTCTTTGCGGTGCACCTGGTGCGAGGGCCCGTCATCGCCGCTTGCGGCTTTAATTATTATTATTATTATTATTTTTCTTACGCTGGTTACGGCCATTTTTGACCCCTTTCCCGTGCATGAAAACTCATGAAATTTTGCACACACCTTGGAAGTATGGAACACTAGAGGTATACAGAGGCATGGACTTGGGTGTGGCCCAGGGACTCCGTAGCGCCCCCTAAAGTGAAAAATTACATTGGGCTCTATGGGGCCGGACACCCACTGAACTTTAATGTACTCCTCGGACACCGTTGGTCAGATTCCTGTGAAATTTGGTAGACATGATGCCAAGATGTTGCTGATGTAAAATTGCGAAGGGATTATTCATACCCTTTACAATTTCAAGATGGCGGATGAGTGAAATATGGGAAAAACTGAAAAAACGGAAATGTGTCATTAGATCGCAGGGCGTTGATGGAATCGTCTGAATGTCATTTACAAAGTTATAGATATTATCATGACGCCAACATTCATACACTTAATGGGCGTGGTTGTTACAGCGCCACCAACTGGTAAGGTGGAGAAAGTACAGAAATTGACATTAAGTGCCATGGTTGGCATATACTTTGAGCTACGCACACAAAATTTGGTAGGTGTGTGTGTCTCCCCAAGACGAACAACTTTCGTATTACATTGCATTAGCCACGCCCAACAGGAAGTGAGGTAATAAGGAGTGTAAAAATTTGGACACACAGTGAACTTTAACGTACTCGTCGGACACGGTATGTCAGATTCAAGTGAAATTTGGTGTACATGACCTCTAGATGCTGCTGATGCTAAATTGCGAACGGATTTTTGATATTTCGTAATATGTTGTAATAACAATATTATGAAATTGTATGATTTTAATAGCTCATCACAAAACAGGAAGTGTGTCATAAAATCACACTGCATTAACCGATTGGTCTGAAACTTCACAGGTTCATAGATGGTATGACTGTGATGACATCTAGACACCCCGTGGGCGTGGCTGTTATAGCGCCACCACCTGGCCAAGCAGGAAAAGTGCCAGAAATTGACTATGCTTTAACCGATTGATCTGAAACTTCACTGGTTCATAGATGGTATGACTGTGATGATTTCTAGACGACCCGTGGGCGTGCCTGTTATAGCGCCACCATCTGGTCAAGCAGGAAATGTGCCAGAAATTGACAATGCTTTACCCGATTGATCTGAAACTTCACTGGTTCATAGATGGTATGACTGTGATGATATCTAGACACCCCATGGACATGCCTGTTATAGCGCCACCACCTGGTCAAGCAGGAAATGTGCCAGAAATTGACAATGCTTTACCCGATTGCCCCTAGTGGTCAAATTTTATAACTTAGAAACAGTTTGACGTAACTTACCCAAACTTGGTATATGGACTCCTGACCGTGTTCTGACCACGCATAACCATGAATCGAAAGTCTCTATACCCCTAGTGGTCAAATATTATAACTTGGAAACGGTTTGATGTAGCTTATCCAAACTTAGTATATGGACTCCTGACCATGTTCTGACCACGCATAATCATGAATCGAAACTCTGTAGCGCCCCTAGTGGTCAAATATTATAACTTGGAAACGGTTTGACGTAGCTTATCCAAACTTAGTAGATGGACGCTTGACCGTGTACTGACCACACAGAATCATGAATCGAAACTGTCTAGCGCCCTCTAGTGGTCAAATATGATTACTTTGGAACGGTTTGACGTAGCTTATTCAAACTTGGTATATGGACTCCTGACCGTCTTCTGACCACGCATAACGATGAATCGGAACTGTCTAGCGCCCTCTAGTGGTCAAATATGATAACTTGGACACGGTTTGACGTAGCTTATCCAAACTTGGTATATGGACTCCTGACCGTGTTCTGACCACGCAAAACCATGAATCGAAACTCTCTAATGCCCCCTTGTGGTCGAACATTATAACTTGGAAACGGTTTGACCTATCATAGCCAAAGTTGGAACTCAGACTGTGGACCACCTTCTGAACATGCAGTATGACTTATGTGAATCTCTGTAGCGCCCCTACTAAGAGAAAGACTTTAAAAGGCAGACTGAGTGAGTGTGTGACAGTGAGTGTCTGCGAGTGTAAAAAATGAGGGTGAGACAAAGATAGCACACCTGTTCCGACTGAATGTGCCTTCACTGTGAACCATTGTTGCGATATGCACTCTTTGCGGTGCACCTGGTGCGAGGGCCCGTCATCGCCACTTGTGGCTTTAATTATTATTATTATTATTATTATTATTATTTTTCTTCCCCTGGAACCGGCCATTTTTGACCCCTTTCCCGTGCATGAAAACTCACGAAATTTTGCACACACCTTGGAAGTCTGGAACACTGGAGGTTTACAGAGGTATAGACCCGGGTGTGGCCCAGGGACTCCGTAGCGCCCCCTAAAGTAAAAAAATACCTTGGGCTCTATGGGGCGGTCTCATGATGAACTTTAACATACTCCTCGGACACCGTTTGTCAGAGTCCTGTGAAATTTGGTAGACATGATACCAAGACATTGCTCATGTCAAATTGCGAAGGGATTTTTCATACCTTTTACGAATTCAAGATGGCGGATGCATGAAATAAGAGAAAAAATGAAAAATAGGAAATGTGGCATAACATCACACTGGATTGACAAAATCTCCTGAAACTCATACTGTTTATAGATCTTATGATTACCACGATATCCATTCACTTACTGGGCGTGGTTGTTACAGCGCCACCATCTGGCAAGGTGGAACCACTACAGAAATTGACATTTAGTTCCATGGTTCACATATACTTTGAGCTACATGCACGAAATTTGGTAGGTGTGTGGGACTCCCCAAGACGAACAATTTTTGTATTACATTGCATTAGCCACGCCCAACAGGAAGTGAGGTATTAAGGAGTGTAAAAATCTGGACACACAGTGAACTTTAACGTACTTGTCCGACACGGTATGTCAGATTCCAGTGAAATTTGGTGTACATGACCTCTAGATGTTGCTGATGCTAAATTGCGAACGGATTTTTGATACTACGAAATATGTTGGAATAACAATATTAGGAAATTGTATGAGTTTAATAGCTCATCACGAAACAGGAAGTGTGTCATAAAATCACACTGCATTAACCGTTTGGTCTGACACCTCACAGGTTCATAGATGGTATGACTGTGATGACATCTAGACACCCCGTGGGCGTGGCTGTTATAGCGCCACCACCTGGCCAAGCAGGAAAAGTGCCAGAAATTGACTATGCTTTACCCGATTGATCTGAAACTTCACAGGTTCATAGATCGTGTGCCTGTGATGATATCTAGACACCCCGTGGGCATGCCTGTTATAGCGCCACCACCTGGTCAAGCAGGAAAGGTGCTAAAAGTGCTAGTGGTCAAAAATTATAACTTGGAAACGGTTTGACGTAGCTTATCCAAACTTGGTACATGGACTCCTGACCATGCTCTGACCACGCATAACCATGAATCGAAACTCTCTAGCGCACTCTAGTGGTCAAATATGATAACTTGGAAACGGTTAGACGTAGCTTATCCAAACTTGGTATATGGACTCCTGAACGTGTTCTGACCACGCATGACCATGAATCGAAACTCTCTAGCGCCCTCTAGTGGTCAAATATGATAACTTGGAAACGGTTTGACGTAACTTATCCAAACATGGTATGTGGACTCCTGATCGTGTTCTGACCACGCATAACCATGAATCGAAACTCTGTAGCGCCCTCTAGTGGTCAAATATGATAACTTGGAAACGGTTTGACGTAGCTTATCCAAACTTGGTATATGGACTCCTGACCGTGTTCTGACCACGCAAAACCATGAATCGAAACTCTCTAATGCCCCCTTGTGGTCGAACATTATAACTTGGAAACGGTTTGACCTATCATAGCCAAAGTTGGTACTCAGACTGTGGACCACCTTCTGAACATGCAGTATGACTTATGTGATTCTCTGTAGCGCCCCTACTAAGAGAAAAAGTTTAAAAGGCAGACTGAGTGAGTGTGTGACAGTGAGTGTCTGCGAGTGTAAAAAATGTGGGTGAGACAAAGATAGCACACCTGTTCCGAGTGAAAGTGCCTTCACTGTGTACCATTGTTGCGATATGCGCTCTTTGCGGTGCACCTGGTGCGAGGGCTCCGTCATCGCCGCTTGCGGCTTTAATTTTCTTTTGTTTTTCACTTGTATTTCTATAAAAAAAAGGGGGGCAAAACTCAAATCTGGCCTAGGGCAGCAAAAAGGCTAGAACCGGGCCTGTTTGGTCATTCCGCTATCCTATTACATGCTGGGTCAGTTTGAAAGATTCCACCCCTTATCCATCGCGGTCAGACTACATTTTATGTTATAGTCTGGCTTGTCAGGCTAGTACATAATGGGCATACGGCATACGGCATACTGTATATTCCTGAACAATTCCTCCAGCAGTGAGCAAATTAACAGTGTATGGTCCCATATAATATAACATTAACCACAGAATGCTCCTTGCCTTTTTTCTCAATGGTGGTTTGTAGATAACTCTCCACTCTCCACTGGTTTGTTTCTCTCCTCTCTTGAACTTCTGTCTTCACAACTTGTGTTCTCAAGGACAAGAGGTGTTTGTGAAAAGACTATTCAGCCAAGCTAGCAGAGGTTCTCTATCATCAGAGATATAAATTTTCCTAAACATGGTAATTCACAGGCAAGGTGTTGGTTTTTAAGGAAGTGAGAGACACTTGACAAGATGATCTTTCTTGAGGAGTTAGGATAGGTATTAGACAGCCCCTAATAACAACCCTTCTCACTGAACAGCCAAATTAGCTTTCTCAACAGATCTGAGAAATAAATCAATCCATTTATTCATTCCTGACGAGTAGTCCACATAGTCGAGCTCTACCACTTTCCCTACTAAATTCCTCTATCACTGGCATCAAAAGGAGAAAAATAGAGGGCTTGAGAAGGAGAGTAACAAAGGAGAGAGAGAAAGAGTGAGAGGATGAAATTAGAGGGGAAGAGGGGGAGAGAGGAGCCAAGTGCCCCCTCATCACATTTCATCATCAACCATTCTTTATTCAGGGGAACTTGACTGAGCTCTGGGCTCTTTTACAGCAATGCCCTGATATGAATTAAATTAAAAACGGAAAAACATGAAACAAATAAACAAGAAATGAAGTCCATATCAGCTGAACAGAACCCAATGACCGCTGTGACCGTCTCATAAGTCCAGCTGGCTGGCGCTCATGGATTGGCTGGGTAATCATCAGACCAGACGGTCTTCAAAAAGACCTGTTGTTGGATGCTCTCATTGCTCTGGATGCACACAGCGGTTCACAGCTCTCCTTCCAGCAGCTCAGGTTTATCCTCCTTCCCCGGACAGTTAGCGAAGACAGCTAGCAACACAAAAACATCTCCGTGGAGTTGTGGTAGCAGATCTAATCGCTTTTCGCACAGACCTGGGTGATCTCACAGTCCAAGTTCTGGAAAAGTTGCAACCGCACATCGTCCGTTTCTGTCTGAGTGATCAAAGCTGACTAGCATGGCCAAGCTAGCTAGCATTAGCATCCAGCCCAGCAGTGAAGTAGGGTATTATTCCAATGAGCAGTCAAGAGCTTGATATAGACTAAATATGAAACCAACACGAGCCGAAATCACATGTAGACATAGCGAATAACCTAAAACTAACATATAGACGTATAAACAAAAAAGGACGTGACATTAAAATGCCAAAAACAATGAAAAACTAAACAAAAACAAGGGAGCTAAACGGAGCGGCGACTCGCCTATCGTACTCCGTTACCTAGCAACCTGAGGTATATTAAATTTATTTGAGGTATATTAAATTTAATTTCAAAGTTGCTTAATTGGCATGGCTGTTGAAACTTTTACAGTGTTGTCAAAGTTTAAGGAATAGTTGAACATATCATTTACACAATAACTATGGAGTAAAGAAATTATGACAAAACAACAGATGACAAAGCAGATGCAGTTGTTTATGTTTTGGGCTTGAGGATAATGGAATTGGAGACAAACTGAATAAAATTTAGATTTTCTTTTCTTCTCTCTTTTTTCCCTTGTCAATCTCTCTTGTTTTTTTTCTCACATTCTTATTGTCTTCTTTCATTAAAATGTCTTTAATGGGAATTCATTACTGAGCTTCATGTGTGTAAAATGAGATAAACTTGTTAAAAACGCCCAACATGCATGACGCATAATAACATTTTCCATTAAGTCTTATGAAGTCTTTCCCTCAATGACACACACACACACACACACACACACACACACACACACACACAATAAGCCATTACCCTGTAGAAGATTTCACGGTACAAGGCCATTCTCATAAAGAAGTGTTCCAGTAATAACCTACATCCAATACGTAGGCTACATACAAACACAGAGGCAACACACACACACACACACACACACACACACGAGAGAGAGAAACATCTAAACCTAATTAGAGGCCCGCCGTGATTAAATTCCATGGCCAGCTCTGACTTCATGGTGAGTCCAGACAGATTAGCATTGGTGGTAGAAAGCTAGCAGTGAATCAAACAAAAAGCTGTAAAGCTCATCACAATACACACACACACACACACACACACACGTACGCACGCACACACACACACACACACACACAGATAGAGAGAGAGAGAGACAGACAGACAGACAGACAGACAAACAGACAGACACACACACACACACACACACACACACACACACACACACACACACACACACACAGGAGTGACCAGACTCAAGTCTCCGGGCACAGTGCAAAGCTATGAGAGGAACATTCTCCATCACACAGCTTGGAGAGTAGGAGGACAGAGAGAGAGAGGACACAGGTCGGCCATTTAAAGGATGGATGGATGGATGGATGGATAGATAAAGTTCAGAGCAATCACAAACTTCTGAAAGTGTGTGTGAGAGAGAGAGAGAGAGAGAGAGAGAGAGAGAGAGAGAGAGAGAGAAAGTTGATGTGGAGACATCATGAGAGACAGAGGAGGGGGCGAGGCTATTTTCATCTCAGATTCTTGTTTTCTCCTTACAGCTTTTCACTCCTTGTCCTCACCTTGTTGCCACTGCTGAGCGAAAAGAGGAGTCAGTCTGAGACATGTTTTCTCTCTCTCTCTCTCTCTCTCTCTCCGTCTCCCCTCTCTCTCTGAAACCTTTCAAACTCTCACTGACACTCGAAACAAAAACAAGGAA
>JAODXP020001756.1:0-24153 GCA_027497455.2 Sardinella longiceps | reverse complement strand
ACGAAGTTTGTGGCTGGGGCTGGGGCGTGAATTCCTCTCTTCCCTTTGTACAGCTCTCTGAAACGATAAGAAACATAATAACATATGGGTTAATAGAGATTGCTCAGACACATGACCAATTGGGCAGAAATGCTAAGTGCTATGGTTGGATCTACCAGGTAGCCTAATCTTAATTTGTGTTGCCTATAGCCTACTGTTTTGGTGTGTGCATATAGGTAGCCTAAGTGGGTTTTTATTTCAATAATAGAAAATAAAAGTGGGTGGGGAAAAAAAAAAAAAAAAAACTTTCACAAACCTTTCCAATTCCATCCTTCTTAAAAGGGGCATGTTTTAGGAACTCCGCCACCTCCCTCTCCACATCATTTATCCCTGCTCCTGAGTGGCATGTGATGCATGCCTCTGGAAATGCAACAGACAGTCTGATTAGTAAATTGAAGTTGGAGCCCATTGACAATCCCAGTGCTGTGTCCGTCCAGCATTTTCAACAATAACATCTGGGAAAAGGAGTGCCTGTATGTAAACTTGCACTTACTCACTAATGCCGGCATCAAAGGTAGGTCTGCAAAACAGGCCTTTTTCCTTCCCCTCATACTGTAGCCCGACCAGAGCTCTGTGGTCCCTAGACGGTTCAGCATACACCTTATTGTTTTCCCTAGGGTGGCTGAACCGTCTAGGGACAGGTAGGATATCTGCGAAAGAAAACAGACCTTTTTTTTTTTTTTTTTTTAGAATTTTGCTTTTTTGATATTCTTTTGAAGTAGTAAGACCAGGCATGCAAACTGGTCAGGGGTGAAAAAGGTGACAAGGGTACACCGACGTGCGCGCACGGAAAAGTGAATTTCGTAGTTTGTGTAAGCGCAACCAGAGGCATTTTGAATTAATAAATACACTACAAAATTACTTACCATATACAAACATTTATTGGTAAACAATAGGAAAAAAAACTTCATAACGATCAACAACGATAATGGGAATTCCCTGTCTTCTCCCTTCACTTCCACATGACACTTCAAATTAAGCCAGGCGAAGTTCCAAGAACATCTGATGCCTGCATCCAGCTCTTTAATACAAATAGCATCCTCCACTCCTAAATCTCTCATTCTGAAATAAAGACATGAGACAAATTGAGTTGCAAATTGCAAATATAAATCATAAAATTTGCATCATGTAGAGAACAGCTGTACAGCATATATGAATTTATAGGTATAGTATCAATTGCATTAATTCACTGCATTATTATGTGTTTGATATCATCACAGGTCTTCAAAGCATTTAACTGTAGTGATCATACATTTAATTACATTAAACGAAAAAAAAAGTTAGTCCCATGGTCATTAAAGGGATACCATGTAGGATTAACCGTTTAATTAATTACTGCCCCTAGACAGCCTATGCTTGAGTCATTAGTAAATGAACGATGACTCTACCGTCCAGAATGTCAACAATTCACTTGACGGCTGAAGGCTGAGTTAAACGGCATTTATTAGTGACAGTGTGTGTTTTGAGAAAATGCAAGCCACGAGCTAAGTAATCCTAAAATTGTGCGTGCCCTTTTAACTTCGATTGATGGGGCATCATACTGAATGAACACGACTGTACCAGGCTGTCATCATCAACGGGGGTGTGGGGATAGGGGATGCGTAGCACTACTCTCAAATATGACCAGTGGCATAGCTCTCCGGATTCAATTGACTAACTCACGACGAATGGACAACCTCAACTATTGGACAAAAAAAATCTGTTTCCGTGATTACCGCAGGATATTATAAAGCCAAGTCCGACGACAATGTTAGAACTTATATTTTCAATATAAATTCCATGATGGTGTTCAGGACTACATGTAGGCCTACCACCAAAACTTAAGCCTAATCGTCTATGTTCCAATTAAAATAAATACCAACCCAACACGTTTTCCTATATTCACTCACAGGTCATTATTGACATAATTTGTGCCATCATGCTTGCCACGTCCACTGCCCCACTGGCCATGTTGGTGGATCCAGGGCCTGAAGACAAGAGTGCAGCAACAGGTAAATGTTACAGTAGGCCTGTGTGTTGATAAATACAATTGAATTGAATTGATTGAATTTAACATTTGGAGAATGTTACTTGAAATATTGACATCTGCCATTGTCTCCGATCTTCTAGTGGCTGGAGTGAGACATTAACAATACAACCAATTAGAAAATGTAGTAAGGAACAATTGACTAGCATATAACTAAGTAATAGGGTCACATCACTTACTGTCTACATAGGGTGGTGGACATGGCAGAACATTAGGCGCCTGACTTGCAGACCCAGCCTGACTAGGCTCAGCTTGGTCTTCAATGTCTGTTACTGCAAAACAAAGTTGTGTCTCACCAAAGTGGAAAGTCTCTCAATTTAAAACTGATTAAGTCTGAACTCTGTAATACACTCACCGCTGTTGTCAGAGACCTCTTCCCTATATCGAGCAGGGACAACATGGGTCCTGCTTGATTCCTCTGCCGCGCTGCTTTCAATTTTTTTCTGGTTCTCCGCACTCTTTGCCCAGCGCAATGCCCTTCCATAGTCATCTGAAATGCAACCAGACAAATTACCATAGAATGAATAGCTTAATATGACCAATAAGGTCCTGAAGTTGTGGAAATAAGGGGAGAACTAGTCAAATCGTGATCAAGATATCGAGATAGTGATCAAAGTGTGTCAGCAACCAATGAAGTGTCCGACCCAGCTTAAACCTATACCTAAAACTGATGAAACAATGAAATTCCACAATGCGTTGCAGATGCATTTTAACTGTGACTGAAATTAAACATGACTTACCAGTAGTGGTGTTAGACACAATCCTGACATGGTGTTTTTCCCATTTTTCTTTGTCTTGCATAACGCCCTTTTTGGCCTTCTTTGAAGCCCCCGAACTAGGCCAATAGCAAAGATGTCCCTGTTAAGGAGGAAAGAAGTTACATGTACTGTAATCACCTTATTTATATTGTGGATATAATCACTTTGTTGGTTTTGCAGAAAGCTCAAAAATATCTCTATCTATCTATTTATTTATTTATTTATATATTTATTTACCTTAGCAGTTTTGAAGACCCACGAGTTCACCACCACAGCCAATGTGATTTGTTTCTCTTTGTAAAATTCTACCACTTGATAGGTGGTCATCTGTCAAAAGAGTAAAGCAGCATTAGTAATGTATCATCATAAAATGTATTAATTATTTGGATTTTGCTGTTGTATTAGCTTGTTTTCAAATACAATATACAGCTATGTCAGAGAAGACATAGGCTTACTATTTACAGTATCTATATTATGGTATTAGCCCTTACAGGATGTCAGAGTTCATGCAGGTTCCTCACAGTCGCCACACAATCCTCCATATTTTGAAACATGATTGCTTGCTTGTTGTAACATTTTGATTAAATACTTTTTTGATTGGTGAATACATGATCTAATAGGGCCTCATTCTTTCAAAGATGTCAGATGTCATGCAGAATTTGCATGAAAGTGGCAGAGTCATTTTTATTATGAACCATGATTGCTTGTTTTTGTAGTTGACGTGTTGGAATTATTTTTGTGTAAGTGTCCATTTTTTTTGTGTAGAACACTCCGATGATCCGGGAGTCACATGGCAGGCTGAACAGAGCCTCACGGCTATTGAAGACTCTGCATTGAACCTCATCCTGGCTGACTCTATCAAGTGATTCAACAAACTCCTTCCCTGTCTGAAAAATGTTGTTTGGCCTTTGGAAAGACATTTTGGTCGGGACATTTGCTTCAGCACTTTCAGTTTTTTTATTTGTCTCTGTGGCAATTTCCTCGGTTTAATTATCTTGGAACTATAATCCAGTTCGGCGTAATAATCAACACACATAGTGGATGTAACATGAACTTGTGTTGTGTTTATTGGGACTATTTTCGGGGGCTGCTTTGATATGAGTGTGCCACGTTTCATTTTCTGCAAGTATCATTACATTTTTCAACTAGAGATGAGAAGATATTTAAATGGGACAATTACCGGAAATGTTTATTACTTGTAAGCGTGATGCTAGCGGGTGCGATGCTAGCTGTTCAAATCGGATTCAAGCAACTATGCTAGGCTAGAGCTGCAAGTCGTATCGCCAGGCTCGGAGAACAGCTTGATGAACAGAAAAAAGGTAAAACTCAATTTCTTAACTCGAGGGGAGGTGCAAAATGAACTTATTTCCACGAATGGTGGCCTGACGCTTTTGTCATCTGACATTGTACTAATTAGGCTACTTGCAGTACACTGCAGTGCACTATCATAAGTTGTCACTGAATTAAATTCAACTTGATGAATAAATGCTATTTGTCACTTGTTTCTAATAATTTTAACTTTCAAATATCAAAATTTAGACTTAATTTCCCAAAATTTAGACTTTTGATCTCAAAATTGTGACTTTTTCTGTCATAATTTGGATTTTTTTTCTGACCACTTTTTTTTTTTACTGGCGGAAATGGGCTTCCATATATAGGCTGGGCCAATGCGTAAAAAAAAAAAGTCCAGGGATCTTATAAGCAAGGCAGCCGCCTAAATGCCCTGCGGGAAACCCAGTGCGCACGTGCATGAACGAGAAGAAATGGAACTATGAATGAATGGGACAATATGCAGAGAGATATGCAAGAGATGTCAGAGATATGTGAATGCATGAATGCCCAAACTATCGGATCAGCTGATTGCGTAGCTTAAACATGTTTGACTGTTGCGAACTCCTCCCATGGGAAAGGTTTGAAGCCAGTCGGGTGCATTACTTATGTAGCCTATAATTGGGCTGTGTTTAACAGCGGATGAGACGGCCGAACTTTTCTTATGGATAAAAACAAGGTCTGCAGACGTTGGCATTGCGATGCACTACAGGCATATGCATCTGAAAGACGTGGAATTTGCAGCAAAATTATTGCATGCGTGTCAGAACAGGTTTTGTAGCGGTTTTAACCGACTCTGTTGCATTTATTGCTGTCAAGCCGAACTTGACAGGGCTTCAGCCTCGAATCGAATGGCCAGGTCAAATGACGCGTCTGCACTACTGCACAATCACACACCTCAGACCCCCCCCACCCCCCAAAAAAGACAATTAACAAAATTCCCCCAGACAGCCGTGAAAAAGGCGCCATCCGCTAAAAGGCGTGCTGTTTGCATCCCTGTTTAATGTAGAATAATGTGGGCCTAGGCTATTCTACTTTCTGCTGTCAGACTTTTGCAGTAATCTCCTAGTCCTATCAGTTTACATCGGTTACATCAGTTTACAAACTGAAAAGGTCCACTCGCCAAATTTCCAAAGTTTCAAGGGTCCGAGGCTTATTTTTTGGGTAATGTCATCTTTAAACTGGGTTCCCTCATACAGAGCGATCCCCATTTTGTTCATACATTCCTTCACAACTAAACAACCTTGTTTGGAGATCGTGGGAAAATATGTAGGCTACAACTAGAAATAACATGACAAATTGACAAATATGCCTGAAACACTTTGAAAGTATTAATACTACTACTTTTTTTTTTTTTAAGACAGCTTTGGTCTCGGTCCGGATGACATTGCGTTTGGGTCCGCATCCGGACCCAGGTCCGCCAGTTGAGTACCCCTGTTTTACATGGTTTAAATTAATTGGCTTATTGCTTACCTCTGCCTCAGCACACACAACACACACTAGTTACTCTTGTCACCTGCCACCTTCATAAGGCCCACTTCAAACACAACAGACAGGAAGGGCCTTTGAGCCCAACTCATTCATACAGCTCAATGCCGCCCCCAACATATTGACTTGTACCATTTTCTTCTTTTTTTAATCAGACCAGACCACAATATTGCCAAATTAACATAAACGTCCCAGTGCTGCAAAGGTACTTCGCTGGTCTGGACACCCGACCTGATTTCAGGTTGAGCAGGAGGCCCTGAGAGTGCTGCTGGACCTCCTACAGCAGGACCGGCGTCATGGATGGGGTGCCACCATTGAGACCCTGGTCTTTCTGTTCTGGTTGGCCAGTGGGACATCATACCGGGTGGTCTGCAGAGTTTCCGACATCCCAAGGTCAACTGTCCACCGCATCGTTCACCGAGTCACGGAGGAGGTGGTAGCTGCGAGGTTCCGAGTGATCCACTTCCCAAAGACCCCTGATGACCCTCGCAGACATGTCTCGAGGATTTGCAGGGCTGGCTCACCACAGGGCTTTCCAGAAGGCTGTGGGTGCGATCGACGGCTGCCATGTCGGGATCAAGCCACCAAGCGGCCCTGATGGTCTGGACTACAGGAACAGAAAACTGTTCCCATCCATTATCCTGCAGGGCCTGTGTGACCATCGGGGCCATTTTCTCGACATCCATGTGGGCTGGCTCGGTGCACGACTCCCAGGTACTACGGAGCAGCCCACTATACAGCGGATCGCCTCCAGGGTACTTTCTTCTTGGGGACGGTGGGTACCCCTGCCTCCAACACCCACTCCCCCTCATCACTCCCTATAGACGGCCTGTGCAAGGTGTGGCGGGCCAGCGCTGCAACCGGGATCACTCCAAGGTACGCTCGATTATACAGCGTGCCTTTGGTATGATGAAGGCACGGTTCTGGGCCATCTTTCAAGCACTGGAAGTTAAGTCACACCTTTGCACCGCACGTAAGTACAAGACAGAATGAATTTACACAGTAAATCTCATCATTATTCCTGATTTTAGGTCATAACAGCATGTGCCATCCTCCACAACATCTGCCTTGGGGCTGGTGACATGGCCCCAGAAGAGGAACCTGTGGAGGACAAGGCCGAAGATGAGGGGCATGGGGCGGAGGAAGCCAGTGGTGCCATTGGCGGGACCAACTGGCCCAAGAAGTTCTTACCCTGGAGGAGGCACTAGACCGTGAAGCTTAAGGAGGTAAAAAATTCAGGATTGTAAAATTAATATTCTTTAAAGAGACATGTTTGAAGTCACCATTCTAATTATAATGGCTACGTTCAAAACAGGGAAAATGTTGCCTTTGAAGGAAGCATTTGGTGGCAGTGAGGCATCAAGGCATGTCCAAAACAAATGAATGCATGAACGCAAATCTTGCCTTGGAAGGTACCTTTGTTTTGCCCAATTTTGAAGGAAGCAACATTATATGATTTATTTCGCCAGTTATCATGTTAATTTTAATGATGATTAAATGAGGGGATTCAAGCTGTTTTCTGCTATTTATGAAATTGACCCAGGCTTTAGAACCAGCCTTTATCAGAATTCGAACATAGGGAATAGAGAGCCAGCCACCACCACCAGCCAAGAGAACTTTCAGCTATTGGTAATACGGTATTCCAGTATCTTTGAATTTGTGCAGGCGCCGTTGTATTGACCACGATCACCTAGCAACGGCGACTGGCCAACATTCAGTAAGGCCACAAGTATCGTAGCTGCCTAGGAGAGTCTGGCTGCGAGAAACATGAATGATTTATGTTTATTTCAACGGGAGATAATGTGAGGAAGTAAAAAAACGGACAAAACGTGTCCCGGGAAGGTTATTCCATTTTCCTGGACAGGCCACAAAAAAACGGGACAATTCACATCACGTCCTACCGTTGAGCTTCGAAATGAAAAACATAAATGGAATGCAGCACAATAGTATTAGGAATCGCATAGACCCGATGACAACATAACGTGAAACTTACTAAAATATGTTGTGAAATTTAAGAGATTGATTATGTGCACATCTAACTGTGTGTTCAGACTGAGAGCTATTCAGGAGTAATTGACTTTGTATGGAGACAGGCAATTTCGCCGACAAGTGGCATGTGACGGGCAATAAAAGCAAGTTAAACTTCGGTTAACTTTATGTAATGAGCTATGATGCGGTTGGGCGACTACCTGTCAGAATGTCGATTTACCGATGACATGCCTGTAGAGTAGCAGGATTGAACGTTTGAATGCTAACGTCATGGGCAAATTTGCCGTTTTGGTTGCTGTGCTCAAGCGATGTTGGCGACTCTTGGCAATTTATCGCCTGTGGTCTGAACGTACAGCAATCAGAAATGGACTATGTGTTATTAGCATGTTAGGACTTTCTTAATGAAAGACAGCCATTTTCAAAAGCTTCGTTTAGATTGGCATCCCAAATCCCAAACTTGCTGGGTGCTGTTGTGTCCTGACAAAGAGGTGGTCTGACTGGTAAACTCTGTTGAACAGATTGGAAATGAAAAGGTGTATTTAGTGAGATGACCAAATATTAACCATTAACCATCATGCCACAGCTACCCAAAGGTAGAAAGGTGGTGAAGATGCGAGTGATGCAAGTGATTTTACCTCCACAAATTTCTGCTGAGTTGACTGTATGCTGTTTGAAAGAGATTAAGGTTAGGTTAAAATGGTTTTCAATGTCACACAGAGTTAATGAAGCAAATAATGTGTAACCGCCATGGCTTGAGTTGAGGCGCAAGTTTGCTGAATGCTGTTGTGGTGCTGACAAAGGTGTTGTGGTCTGACCGGTAAACTCTGTTGAACAGACTGGAAATGAAAAGGTGTAGTGAGATCATTAATGCAATGGCAGGGTTCATACAAAATTTTTTATCTGAATTTGCTACCTTTTTACAATCATCAACATGTTTTCTACTGCCCAAGCAAAAGGTGAAGAGTAACTGTACGTTCAGGCCGCAAGCGATAATTTGCCAAGAGTCGCCGAAGACTCCCAAGAAACATCGCTTGAGCACAGCAACCAAAACGGTAAAATTGCCCATGACGTTAGCATTCAAACGTTCGATCCTGCTTCTCTACAGGCATCTCACCAGTAAATCGGCATTCTGATTGGTACAGTAATCGCCCAACTGCATCATAGCTCATTACAAAAAGTTAACCGAAGTTTAAGTAAGGGATAACGGCCGACGAGGTGACCAGTTATTCATTTATAATTGGCGAGGTGGAATCTAGAACTCCGGCGACGCGCACAGCGTGGAGTTATTCCGCCAAGCCAATTATCAATGAATAACTGGTCACCTCGGAGGTCGTTATCCCGCTTATCTCCCGTATCTATCTATCTCTCGTATATTTGAAGAAGCGTATAAAACGTCAAAGAAATATGCAACTCAAATTTAAAAGAAGCTAACCTGTTCGGTTTGGGTACTACTTTCAGTTGAAAGTAGATCTACAAGGTTGCTTATTGTTGCTGTTACCATTCTGAAAGGCATTCATATGGAACGGTAATCAGTTATTAGATGAGTTATTTTTTGGAACTACTTCCAAAGGAGCCAGTTATCTGGAAATAATGGCCACCTAGCAGCCAATCAGAGAAGAGAATGGCGTTCTAAAGGGAGATAATTTGATTTTATCGCCTAAGTTGCCTGCCACTTTTGTCGCCTGAATTGGTCTCGGTCTGAACACGTGCAGTGTGTCTAAAAGCCAAGGCAGGACGCTTCGTAGCAATGGTATGGGGAGAGTGCTCGTCAGGCAGTGATCTTCACATTTGGACAGCAGAACTAGGTAGCACCGCCGCATACGTTAGTGTTGACGTATGAGCTGTCAAGCCAACAGTGTGAGCTAACAAGCTAACGTTACCGATTATGCTACTAACGTGTATAGAGTGTGAGAGTCAATTTGAGCCGTCTGCGGAGGTCTGGTTCCCGGAAGTGATTCCCCCTTTAATTTTGCCATAGGCATTTCCAAAGGCCCGGTTCAAATAGGGTTACATGATAAGCATCTGATCTTTTGTGTCGAGTGAAAAAACAAACGAAAATACCAAAAAAACCCTATGGTACAAACGTGTGTCCTTTTTATTTCCCCTCAGTGCAAAAAATACACTACCCACAAGCCCATCTGCCAAGGGGGGTATTCCTGCAAAGTCGCTAATGATATCGGCGCTTATGTGATAAAGCCTCGTTTGAAGTAGCGTCAACTCAGAGATGAGGCTGAAGCCATTCCATCAACGCAAGTTAGCTGCGCCTGCCTCTCGTTAACTTAAACAAGGCTGCGTGCACGAGCTCAACACTAGACCTAAATAGGTGATTTAGGAATACTTGATGAAATGTCGTAAAATTAAGGCAGAACTAAAAGAATTTCAAGAAAGAAACTTCGATATGCATAGGCTACGCCATCTGTTGAATTTTGTGTGAAATAACTGAATATCACAATTTCATAGTAGTAGGCCTACTGGCAATGCAGAAATTTGAAAAGGTGATTGAAAATATATTTTGAATCATAATGTTTGACCATTGCTTGTTGGAACAAATTGCCAGTCTCATGTTGTTGTCACAGCAGACTTGCACCTGCGACTGAAATCAATCAATCATTCAATTAAGACGTAGCCTACAACTCCAGACACCACGTGATGGGCCGGCATGTGATACGTCTCTGATCATGCATGCATTTGTTTTTAATTAGTAACTAAAATTATTCCTAATAGATACATCGAAATATCAATAGTAATTTAGTAAAAAGGGGAATTCATGCATGATCACAGTGTTTACAAAACCTATCAACTTTATTTGGTGGGAAAGATTATTAAGCAGGTGTATGGAACCTTTTGGGGTGACTTGTGTTTCTGACTGATTGCATTTTCTGAGACACCGCTTTATTAAGCCTTGCAGTTAACCTGCCACGGAGCTGGTTAGTTTGGGAGCATATGTTACCCCAGCAACTCAGCTGCGATTAGTGTTAGCGAGAGTAATGGAACTGAACTCACACTAAAACTAGCGCCGCTTGCCGAAGTTAGCGCGGCTTAGCGAATAGCTCCGTTGATGGAATACCCCCCTGGTCAAGGATAGCCACGCGTTCGTGCTCGGTCATCTAATTCTAGTATTTTTGTCAATACCTGCTCTTTTGAAAATAATTTTGCATCAGATGCTAAATGACCATACAGAACTCTTTATTCAACCTCTGCTCCTTCTGTGACAACTTATGGAGTGGTGAAGCAAGAGTAGCGAAGCCTGGAACAAACCTACGGTAGTAGAAGACAAGCCCAAGAAAGGATCTTAACTGTCTCAAGTTGCATGGAATTGGCCAGTCACGCACAGCCTCAGTTTTCCTGTCCTCTGTGGCAACACCTTCTGCACTCACCTGATGCCCGAGGAAGGTGACGGTCTGCTGCAGCTTATATTTCTCTGGGGGCAGTTTCAGGCCAGCTTGGGTTATTCTGGTGATGACTAAATCAAGGTTGTGCAAAGCAGATCCATAGTCCTTACCATGTATCAGCGGGTCATCAAGGTACACCAGACACACCTCCTTGGGGACTCCTTGCAACACCCGCTCCATCAAGCGCTCAAAAGTGGCAGGGGCGTTACACAGTCCAAAAGGCATTGTCTTGAACTGCCACAATCTGGTTCCAGTGGTGAAGGCGGTCAGATCGGAGGTCCAAGGAAGAGAACCACTGAGACCCAGCTACCTGATCAAGCGACTCATCTATGCGGGGCAGGGGATAAGAGTCTTTGACATCATTAAGCTGCCAAAAATCAATGCAAAACTGCCAGTTACCATCCCTCTTGGGGACCAGGACAACCGGGGACGCCCAGGGGCTCTCAGAGGGTTCAGTGGCGTGGGTTCATTCCCCAGTGAGGCCCAGTCACTGGGGATGTAGCACACAAGTCGGGAGAATGCTGACTGGCTGACTGATAAGTGTGTTTGTCACAAGACACTGGACTAGCTACCTCCCAGTGAGGCCCAGTCACTGGAGAGGCAGGCTGACATGACTGTTGAATGTGTAGCAACTGTGTAGATCTGGCCCCAGAAAATGGGAGAGGATAATCATTGGCGCCTCTTTGCTGGTTGTGAACGCTCATGCTAGTGGATTCGGAGGAGAATTTAGCATACAAGCCAACAGGATCACAATCAACAAAATTCTGATGGTCTCTGTGATCACTCGCCGGTGGGAATGGCAAGGAAGTAGTCAAAACTGCTGGTGAAACGTTAGCAGGAGGCATTGTTGTGGTGTTGTTGAAGCTGGAGTGAAACTCATTGGAATGGACTGGATAGCCTGCTAGCCTGTTAGCTTTAACCATAGGGCATGTGTCCACGGGCATATCGCCAGCTTGACGATAACTGGCAAACACGTTAGATTCTGTCGTGGACTGAATGGAATGCTGAGGAAGGCTGCCGAATGAATTTGTTTGATTTTTGGCCAAAACGTTGCTTATTTGGCCAGTAAATTCTCCTGGTAGTCGACTTGCTGCCGGTGTACTAGTGAACCGGATGTTTCGACCGACAACTGCGTTGTGCGTGGCGTTGCCCATAGCAACGGTAAACACATCAGGGGCACGAGCAGCATAGGCAGAGGCAGAACATTCGGGTAACAGCAGCAGGAAGGGGTTCACATCAGGTAGCTGGCTAGCAGCACTACCACAGCAGGACCACGGTGGTCCAGCCCACGTCGGGGCTCTTCCCTAACGTTGTCTATAAAATGGGAAGATCTTATTGGCCTAGTCCGGTTCTCCGGTTGGGTATCCATTACAGGCAGACGAAGGCTATCCCACTTTCTTGACACCAGTGTAGCACCGTAGCTGGATGGATAGACACAGAGACTGAGGTTGATGTTAACGCCCAAAACGGGACTTTTTATTGCCTATTTGTTAACAAACTAGGCACACGGGCAGTAGGAGGTGTCCTTAACACAACAAACTCCCAACTAGGCTACTACTAACTACAACACTTAACACTCTCACACGTCTCTCACTCAACAACACAACAACATGGCTCTCATTCATACCATTCTTCTCTCTGAGTAAACTTTAATAAACGTCTTAGAACCCCTGATCATAAACACACCCCTAATCAATAACTAACCTATCTAATCCCCTTATTATTACCACCCACACACCTCCCCCCAATCAAAACCCAACACAACAAGATTGACACATTCTTACACTCACACACACGTGTGCACACACACATGCACACACAGACAGACATGCACACGCACACACAGAACAGTTTGCGAGGGACAGGTAGCCTCAACGCTACAATATGATCCAATATCCTCCACTCCTTTTAATGAAAATAGAAGGTTTTCAACTGTGAAGTCATTGAAAAAATAAATATCATGGATCATCTTAACTTGCATAGCAAAAAAATATCAAACATTTAAGTGGTTCAAGTGTTAATATTTACTAGAAACTGTGCAAAGAGCAGCAAATGAAATTCCGAAATTCTGTCATTTTCATTTTGTGTGTTGACACTAAAATGCTAGAATAGGCCAATACTATTAGAGAGATAAGAAATATATATAACACAAGAGCAACAACAACAGTAATAATAATAATACATTTTACATTTTAAATATGAGAGAGATTCAAATATTCATTAGTGTTACGAAAAACACGGAAGCAGGATGCAAGTGCTGAACAAACTTTTACTGGCGCCACCAAAACAAAACCAAGCACATATGCTCCTTACAAAGAACAGAGAAAAAATTGTGAAAAGCAAAACACATGCACAGAACATTCGCATACAAGTCTGGGAGAGACGGGAATACTTGCGCTGATGAATTCATATTCAGATTAACGATGAAATGTTTGTTAGATTGACAGATTAGCTATTTACAATTTCATTCCAATTCCATTCCAATTAAATTATACCATATCATGCAATTCCTGGAAACACGGTGGCATTTTACACAAGTGTACCTTGCAAGTAGCACATCCAAAGGAAGTCTCGATACACCTACCACTATTGGTGTGGCAGCCTGCTCTGATGCCACTCACACATCCCTTCTTCCTGCCCTCACCTTTACAAGGGAGTGGCCTTCCTTCAAATTCCTTTCCACAACACTCAATGCCCACTGTGTTGATTCCCTGGACACTCCGCTTCCTGCCGCAAAAGTCGTCGCACAGCGCATGGACAACGCTGAGTTTAAAAGCCTTCAGGTGATGGTGGCTTTGAAGGCTAAAAGCCCTGGTTAAGATGAAGTCCTCTGGCATGAGGGAGCAGCTGGAGGTGTCTGACAGGGTCGTCTCCTTTTCTGGCATTAATGAGAGGCTGTTTCTCTGCCCCTCCAGCCAGACACCCCTGAGAGAACAACTCGGCCCAGAGAGGAGAAGCTCTGTTTTGGACAACTTGAGCGCTAAAGCCTTAACAGCTCAGCTCACCAGCTACGACTGGGAGCTGTTCAATGCCATCCATGAGACTGAGCTGCTGAACTGGATTTTGGGGAAAAAGTCATTCCCGTACAGCACCACGGCGAACTTAGAGCGCTTCTTGCGCCGCTTCAATGTAGTGAGGTACTGGTTGGTCTCGGAGCTCGTTCTCTGCAAAGAGGTCAACAAGCGAGCTCAGCTGATGAACAAGTTCATTAGGATTGCTACCCACCTCTTTAAACAGCAAAACATATCATCATTCCTGGCTGTTATAGAACACAAGGCCATCATAAGATTGCACAAAACCTGGAAGCAAGTCCCAAATTCTCAGATGAAAAAGCTCTGAGAATACCAGGGCTTGCTGGTCCCATCTAATAACCATGCTGCCCTGAGGGAGGTGTTGGCTAAACTGAGCCCACCTTATGTGCCTCATGTGCATCTTATATTAGAAGACCTCCATTCCATTCATGAAGGCAGCCTGACCCTCAACAAAGGTCTCGTCAACTTTGACAAAATGAGAATGATTGCCACAAAATTAAAGATGGTGAGAAGCTGCAGGAGTGAGCCCTACATGGCATTTTCACCACACCGTGGCCTAAAGAGTTCGGCCACTGAAAAAAACAAACCCACATGACCCATTTTACCAAACCGTGGGCTTGAGAATGCGGCCTCAGTCAAGCAGAAACCGACATATCCTGACAAGACACTTAAAGGTCAAAGATGAAGTAATGGAGAGTGCTGCGTTGGGTCAATTGTTTGAAGAAAAAATCAAGCTCATCAGAAAGGACATAGGAACTTCAGTATTTGACTAGTGACTATCTTCAGAGTATGAAGGCCTCAACAGTAGGCTTGTTGCAGGTGATGGTCTTAAAAATCCGAGGCACACTGATTATAGGTGAAAAAGGTTAAAAATCCTTTATTTTAATGGATAATGCCTACGCGTTTCGACTGCAAACCAGTCTTCATCAGGGCAAACTTTGTTACTTCTAACAAAGGTGATTTTAAAATAGATTCCATGTCATGTGACGTAGTGACATGGGCAATCACAGTCAGTGCATTGTCAAATGCTTTAGATACATAAAAATCCCATCACCAGTGCTAGGCGTTTCGAAAGGCCCGGTTCAAATAGGGTTCTAATTGTCCACTGTGTCTAACCAGCTACGGGGTACATGATAAGCATCTGATCTTTCGTGTCGAGTGAAAAAACAAACGAAAAAACCATAGGACTCGCTTTTGTGTCCCTTTCCTTACACCTCAGTGCAAAAAATACACTACCCACAAGCCACTACTTTAGCCTATTCCAGCCGACGATTTCCTTTAACCGTCATTTGATATCTGCAATTTCCTCCAGGTCAAGTCTGGTAATGTTACTTTAGCAAGGTACGTTAGCCAGTTAGCGATAGCTTGTTAGCTAGGGACTAGGAAAACTAGCCTTTCATTAAGGTGTCGTGTAACTGCGAGCAAAAATATATCTCCCTGCCTGCTCACTCTTATTTATGGTCAGAGCATTTGGTTTTGTTAAACCAAGCACATTAAAGGGGTGGTTCAGAATTTTCGATGTTAAACCTCATTTCCAAATAAGCCTGAGTGATATCTGTCATTGGAGACCGTTTTCAACTCATTTCATCCAGTCCTTCTATCAGCTGAGTTCGCTGGTGCTAGGCTAACGCAAGTGAGTGGGCACGGCTAGCCTGGCAATAAAAACAGTCTTACCCACTCTGCAGTCTCCTTTAGGCAAATACATTAATATGCCAGGTCATCGGTGTTGATTAAAAAAACATCGTAAAAGAAAAACTACCCTTGAATCGCCATGATAACATTGCATTTTGAGGGACTAATTTCTCAGCAGCAGCGGAATATTACCTTGCTCAGGTTAGTTGTTTGACTAATATGACGATAGACAGAGCCTAACGTTAGTGGGATAAGGCAAAACCTAACGCTATAGATTGAGTCACTGGATGTCAAGGAATTAAGCAATATGCCGATCAGGTGTGCTGTGAAAAGCTGTGAAAGTAAACGCCGCAGATGGGAAACTAAAAGTTTTCATAAGTTTCCAGTCCGAGATCGCGAAAGGATAATCTTTGGCTTGTTGCTGTTGACTTGGACATCAAAACAGTCAAACAACTAATCTGAGCAAGGTAATATTCCGCTGCTGCTGAGAAAGTAGTCCCTCAAAATGTAATGTTATCATGGCGATTCAAGGGTAGTTTTTCTTTTACGATGTTTTTTTAATCAACACCGATGACCTGGCATATTAATGTATTTGCCTAAAGGAGACTGCAGAGTGGGTAAGACTGTTTTTATTGCCAGGCTAGCCGTGCCCACTCACTTGCGTTGGCCTAGCACCAGCGAACTCAGCTGATAGAAGGACTGGATGAAATGAGTTGAAAACGGTCTCCAATGACAGATATCACTCAGGCTTACTTGGAAATGAGGTTTAACATCGAAAATTCTGAACCCCCCCTTTAATCTCTGAATGTGATGTCAGAAATAAAATTTCAAGATCTTTGGGCTCCTTCCTCTTAGCCATGAGCTAAATGCTTTGCTAGCAAAACTCACCGCTAGCCTTGACAGAAGCCACAAGCTACCCCTGTACCACAGAACAATGCCCCGGTTTAAATATTGGCTTTACTTTAGACCTACTTTTCTTTAGCAGTAGCCCACCATGAAACTTTGTATGTTTCACAAGTGAAGAGACCGATGGTTCAGAAATATAATTTATTTTTGAAATATGCGACATTACAAGGCAAACAAGTCATAGGCTACATTTTCGGCACCTTGGGCTAAGCGATGTTTAGGCTTGTCCGTCTTGCCATCAGCGTCAGCATCAGTGATATTAAAGCCTACATTCGAACACCATACCTAAACAAAACAAATAAAGCAAAAGGGCAAAGTAAGACATAAATAATGTAACCACGACAGACGTCAAGGGTTGTCATATAATCATTTTTACTATGAGAAAACGAACATGAATCGTAGCTGCTCATAAAAGCTACCATGCTTTTACCATGCCTCATCTTAGCAAGTTAGCAGCTAACACAACGTTTGAAACTTGAATATCGATACGGGTTACCAAAACTTAACTTACACAGTCTTGTAATTTATTACATGCATTATATCGATACCAAAACAAATCGTATCATATAATATCACATATCATGATTTTACACAAACCGAACTTACCTTAAGTCGTGATTACACAGCCGGTTTGATGGAAGTACTGTCGGGAAGATGGTGCGTGCTCTCTGGGAAGCCTACCGCTGGCGTCCGTTGCTGTCAATGTCTAGCGGTTCGCCAGAGAACTAGCATAGAACTAGCAACATTAGCACTAGCAAAGCAAAGCAAGGGTTGATCACCTGCACTGACGTAGAACTAACGTTGATTTTCGCGGGCTTCAAAAAGGTCCACCAATCAGATACGTTGCAGTGGGATTGTGGGATTGCTCGGGAACATGGGTAATGAAGTACTTCGATGGGACATCGCAGAAAAAGGACCTTTGTTCAGAAACTAAATTGAGATCTCATTAACTTTTGGTGTCTAGGTAAGCACAGGCACTCATGTCTTGCCGTAGCTAGTTAGACGTGTAGAATGTGTGGTTAAGACTGCGTGGGTTATAATCAAACTCACATTTGCTCCGACAAACGGCAAAGACACTTCCGGAACCTCACCGTCACACTCTATAATAATAATCATAATCATCATCATCATCATAACAAAAAGTAAATGTACAAAAAATAAATATTATTTCTTTATATAGGCTATACTATAAAGTTCATTTTCAAGCAGGAAGGCTATACCCAGCAAACACGGAACGGTATGGGAACCTTGACTAACGTTCCCTCCTGGTTCTCCGATGGTTATTTTAAAAATGTTATCCTATTTTGGTTTGTCTATCTATCTATCTATCTATCTATGCTATTCACATGTTTAGACTATCCATATCCTTTCATCTATCTATTTCTCGCAACATAGGTCAAAGGTGAACACACGACGTAACCAAATTACATTCATTCATAGTTTTGTTGACACTCGGAGCGACCCAAGTAACAATTTTTGGTTCCGGGAACGTTACGACCTAGCTACGGTGGCCATATGGAGCAGACACACATAGCCAAGCATAAAACAGCATCAGATAAACCAAACCTATACAAACAGTTATTTATTTTAATGGCTGGGATAAAGATTAAATGTAACAAAGCCTACGACTGCAGTGCTAAATTCGTATCATGGCAAAATGAGTTAAGTATTTAGCTATGTAGTACACGGTCCTCGTTCAGATCAGCTGAACCACCGCACCCGCGAGGAGAAACTGGTACATATTGTACACAAACGTAAATATCTAAAAATGACTGAATGAAACATATGTTTATTATTATGAAAATACACAGAGGGGAGTCTAAAGTGTAGTGTGTATAATCTGTAAAATGTAATGATCAATTGTATTCATCCGTGAAACATGCCGGCCGGCTGCGGCCGTTACGATGGTGAATTCGATTCGATTCGGTTCCCTGATTGGAATGTCTGTTCCCCCTCAAAACTCAATGCAAGCTGACCCCACCCTCAGAAACAACCCAACGCACCTGGCTGTACGAAAAGCGAAACAGGACAAACTTAATATCGCTAAAACCAAGAGCACACACGAGATTTTTTTGGGATCCATATCGCTTGCCATACATCCAGATGTTCTTCGACTTGTGTAAAGTGCCGTGAAGGGGAAACAGGAATGCAAGGGGAACCAAATCAAATGCTTCACCGGCCACGGTCGTTACGGGGTACAAGGGTTAAATTGGCATCCCAAATCCGATTTTTGGCATATCAGATTGTAACTACAATTGATTTTGGGTGGTCTTAACAGCAGAAAACCACATGAATTCCTTTTTTTCTGAATCTGGTACACCCTACATACCCATGTGGTGTCAATTGCGATTCAATTCCGAATTGCTGCAATCTGAACAGCTTAACTACATGGATTGGATTTCACCGTGTCACTATTGTCATTTGTCACGTGACTCAAACATCAACACGTGGAATGCAGATGGACGGAAGTGATAGACCAGGGGTGCCCAACCAGTTGATCGCGGGCTCAGTTGCAGTCGATCACGAGAGCTCCTTGTGTTGACCGGCTTTAAGCCAGGCTCTGGGCTAAACACAAAATTGTAGAATAAATGTCCCATTATGAATGATAGTCATAGACATGTACAACACTGTATCACACAAAATTAAAACAAATAAATAAACTTGACACAACTTTTTCAGTGCATGCTGGGTATAGGCTTGTTGTTAGGTTGTCACTAGGGACTCTTACACGAAGCTATTGAACCTGACAAGACTGGACAATGGCGGCAGCTAAAAAAATCCAAACTCTATCATTTTCATTCAGAATGGGAAGAGGAATTTATAAATATATCTAAATATATCTGCCTTATCTGCAATGCAAGTGTAGCCATACCAAAGAGAGGCAATTTGGAGCGACATTTCAGAAGCTTGCACAAGAACTATGAGACAACCTTCCCGGCTAAATCAACTAAAAGTTTTGGAACTGAAAAACCAGCTAGCTGCGCAGTAATCTGTGTTCACTAAGCCAAACTCCCAAAAGTAAAGCTGTAACTGTGGCATCTTATCGGGTCAGCCGTGTTCTTGCGAAACACAAAAAAATGTTTTAGTGATGGAGAGGTAGTCAAAGAAGCATTTGTGGAGGCCGCAGAGGCACTCTTTGCTGCCTACAAAAATAAGAATGAAATCATGTCTGCTATTAACGACCTGCAGCTATCAAGAAACACGGTCACACGAAGATGTGAGGGAATGGCAGTGAATGTGGAACAGCAACTGAGGAATGATATTGTCACATGTCAGTATTTTTCTCTGCAATCTGACTAATCGACCGATGTAATGGATGTGGCTCAGCTATGTGTTTTCATTGGAATGGTTTTCGATGACTGGAGTACAAAAGAAGAGCTACTGACAATTTTGCCCCTGAAAGGCCACACAAGAGGCACAGATATTTTTGAAATTTTTATGGGGTTCGTCAATGAAAGTCAATTGCCCCTGTTCAAACTTGTCTCCATCACAGCTGATGGTGCTCCAGCAATGGTTGGACGAACTGCTGGGTTCGTTGCTTTGTGCAAACAGAACAAATCTTTCCCTGATTTCCTAAGTTACCACTGCATTATTCATCAGCAGGGATTGTGTGGTAAGATTTTAAACATGAAAGACGTGATGGATGTGGCAACAAAAATTGCGTGTTCGGTTCGGGCCAGGAGTCTACAGAGGCGGCTGTTCCACGCACAGCTGGAAGAGGCAGGCACAGAACACACAGATCTTCTGCTGCACACAGATGTTAGCTGAGCAGTGGCTGAGCAGAGGCAAGTTTCTGGAACGATTTTCCGAACTGTTACCAGATATAAAAGATTTTTTGAAAGATTCAAACCATGCTGAATATGCACAGCTAGGAGATAGTCAGTGGCTTTTAGATTTAGCTTTTCTTACCGATCTGACTGCTAAGCTCAATGATCTGAATCTCGAGTTGCAGGGCAAAGAGAAACACATCGTAAACATGATAAGCTCCGTGAACACGTTTAAAAGCAAGTTACACGTGCTGTCAACCAGGCTGCAACGACGTGATCTGCGCAACTTCCCCCACATGGAGGCAGAGCTGAAGTGTCAGGACAAAGACTGTGCGCTACTCGAAAGTGCTCGTTATGAGCAACAAGTTCAGAGCATCTTATCAGAATTTGAGAGGCGCTTCACTGACTTTGCATCCATTGAGCCTGTTGCAACCTATCTCTGCTTTCCATTTGGGGAATTCGACGTGGACACTTTAACTTCCAAAATAGCATCACTCTTCCGTCTGGAAAGCTCTGCCGTTGAGAATGAGATTCTTGCACTGAACAATGACATTGAAATAAAATCCAGAGCAGCACCTGGAATGAAAGGGGAGTTCTGGAATTTACTGCAGAAGAGAAATACCCAAACCTCCGTCAATGTGCACTGCATCTGACTGCCCTGTTTGGGTCAACATATTTGTGTGAAAGTGCTTTTTCCCACATGAAAATTATCAAGTCAAAGCACAGATCCGTCATGACTGATGGACACCTGGCGGCCTGCTTGAGACTAGCACTCAGTTCTTACTGTCGGTTGGGCACCCCTGTGATAGACTAATGTTACCTCGCGTGTGGAAAGCATCGTTTTCAACCACACACCAGAGAGGCAACTAATAGCTGTGCTGGACTGCATTGATGCACTAAAATAAAGATGAGTGACGCTATATTTTCATCTCTGATACTTCCTTGATACTTGTAGCTGTGTGCTATGGCCCCACTTAACCATCTGAGAGAGAAACAATCTACATTCTACCCTCCACGATTTTGTTGTTTGTATTTGTGGGCATGATGCGTAAGGGTAACCTACGTGGATATGACAGGTGATTACCGGACATGGAGATCGGATATGAGCAATGTGAATGCGGTTGATCAGATGTTGATAAGATGTGCTAAAAGTTGTTTTTGGAAAGCAGGAGTGCCCAAAACACTGTTACCTACATAAATGTCGTACAACATAGAGTGGGACAGTCAAGCCCTGTTGCGCCCCGGTTACGCCCCTGGAAAATCGCCCGTGTCCGGAAGCAGGCTGCCCGTTCATTTTCGCCATTGACGTTTCGAAAACTCCGGCTCATAGGCGCCTAAAGCTTCACTCGCTCTAATCAGCTACGGGGTAGGTGATGACCATGTAAACTTTCGTGGTAAAAAGGTGAACAAAAAATGGAAAAAAGTCAATAAGTACAAATTTGTGTACTAACTTGAGGCACCAAGTGAAGGAACTACCTGTCCCATAAGTCATTGCGAGCAATAACATTTCTTAAGTTTTTGACCTAATGGTAGTTCATTGAGCCTCCTGATCAGTTGAGTACATGACAGTGATTTACTTCCTACAGTTTACTGCGAGTGGATTCGACTTAAAATACATGGAAAATTTTACCTGATTGAAATTACTTCATGGCATCAATTGCTCCTAGAGCCCGTTTCCCGCGTCTGAACCATGTCAAATTACGTTACTGCGCCGTTGCTACTAACAGATTACCTAGCAACGGTAATCTCCTCTAATCGAAGGCACCGTTTTACACTGCGGGATGACTGGTCGGGTAGTGTACTGGTTTCTTGTTATATTACGATTAAAATATGTTTTTATTAAATCAAGGTTGATGCCATATGAACCCGTAGCATTGTTATGATCACAGGCAATCCCTTTGTTCTGCCGTAGTTAGTTGAAAGTCTAAGTTGTGTGGTTAAGACAGCGTGAGTATCAATCAATTTCTCAATGGCGAAAATGCCTGACATTTTCACTCCCCGAACCAGGTCTACCCAGGTCGCAATCGGTCAACGCCCACTGGCACACTCTATAGAGAGGCCGCTGTCTGAAATACTGTTGCATCCCTCTAAGCACTGTTAATCAACAGGGCTATGTGTTGATTCTGGATCAATTACTAGATAAATTCTGTAAGATGTCATTAAAAAAAAATCGAAAAGTCGGACAACTAGAGCCACATATCAGACTTTGTGACAGCAAAGAGTCACATCGGCAAACGGGCACTTGAACCTGTTACTTCTACTACTACATTACCCATCCTTCTGACACACCTACACACCTCTGCTAGTGAGATGAATTGTAAGTCACACACCAACATGATAACAGAAATGTACCCCTACAATACTAAGCCCACAGGCCAGCAACATCATACACATGGGCACACACCCCCAACCATCTCTTCCTCACACGCTCACACACACAAAACAAAATGACTGTATTAAACGTAAGAGAAGCGAACATGCACGTAAACACGCAAACACAAACTTGGACATGAATGTAAAAGCCGCATGCGCCTCCCGAGCCGCGGGTTGGCCACCCCTGTTAGTCTACAGAAAATAATCAATTAAAGGTACTGTTACTCGGAACAGTTAGGCTACAGTAAAATAGTCCCTTCCAGTCAAATGTGCTAGCTACATTGTTTGTCAGTTAGGCTACATGTGCTTGATCAAGGTGGCTCAAGAGGCATGGACAGACATTTTTTTCTTTATATCTGACTTTTATTAGGAATTTAGATTTTATATTTGAATATTGAACTCCACGTTCCACAGGCGTGGCTATTTAAAGTTGAACTTCACGTTTCCGTTTATTGTAAAATTGGACAGGGTCAGGGGGAGGTCGTATTTAGCAGTTTTAGAAGGGCTGCCGCTGCATCCACTGCTTCGTTTTTCGACAAGCTGTTGATCGGCAGTAGTTGGGGTAGGTACTGTCTGCCAGCAGTATATTGCTCCAACGCCTCCTCTCCTCCAAACTTGGGGCCCAGTTGTTCTTGAGGCTGGTCTCGCATCAATGCACAGTCACAGACATTATCTGGCGACTTTCAACGGCAACCTGAGAAAGGCGCTGCACAACCTTGCTCCTAAGAGAGTGGTTTGTGTACTTGAGGAGTCCAACCTGTTGGTAAGAAATAAACCATGTAAATAATAATTGGTGATAAGAATAGCCGAATTATAATTTAAGAGCTCTAATTTAGCCTTAGTTTAATTGTGTTGGGGCTTTTTTGTTGTTGTTTACCTCTTCGCAGATCCTTTTCAAAATATTGCCGAGGTAGTGGGCCCCTATTGGTCCTCTGGTCCAATGGGGGCCCAGAGGTAGTGGGCCCCCATTGGTCCAGCTTAGCCTGCGCTATCTGCCTGGCGTGGAGGTAGAAGGCCTTTCCGTCTGCGGGTGACTTTGACAGATACTTTTTGAAAATTTGGACACAGCGGATCTCCAGGGGTAGAGAACATGTACCCACGCAGCTGCTCCCTCTGTGGGTCTGAGGTTTTTTTTTTTAATTTTTCGATTGCGGGTTAAATGAAAAGCTGACAAACTCATGCCCATTTTTTGTCTGTCTTGATGACAAAATACTCTCGGAAGAGCTCTTTCTTACCCTCCCTGCTGGCCCGTGCCATGGAAAGCTTGATGTCAAACCAGACTCTCCTGGCAAGTCTTTTGGGAGACTCCAGCGGGGATGTGAGGGTGCGGGCCCCACATTGGTCTAGGAAGGGCTGTGAGAGCTGCCTGTATGGGGCCAATACTGTGGGGCCAGGACTTTGCCAATGAGCAAGCATTGGCTC
>JAODXP020001755.1:0-25140 GCA_027497455.2 Sardinella longiceps | reverse complement strand
CTTTGTGTTTAAAAACCTAGTAAGTTGGTAATGGAATTGTTGTATAAAAGCAATATCACACTCGTGGTCCTGATGTTGTTGGAAGAATATCATCACTGTATGGTTGCCTGCGGCTTTGTGCCTGCGGCTTTGTGCATACGGCGAACAACACACAGTGACGATATTCTTCCAACAACATCACTCCCACTCGTGTGATATTGCTTAATTATAGGCCCATTATAAGACGTAGGCCTCGGCATGTTAAAAAAGTAACCTAATGGCCCTCATGGAATTTTCTTCATTTGTCAGTTAAAAGAAGGCCTACTGCTGTTGCCAATTATGGGATACGGAGTAGGCCTATGACTCAATGGGTGGTTAGAACTTAAGTAAGGGATAGGCTAATGTAACCTATTGTCCACCGGCCATAGGCCTAGAGAAAAATATTTCCTGAGAGGAAGAACCGGAGACCGACGGCGCAGCCAATGAATAAAAATGGCCAATGAATGAATGATATTGCTACGGAAATTGTTTAAACGGACACAAAGGGTCATTGTATATATATAATATCATAGTCTTTCTTTTGCCATACATGAAGTAAAATTCTTTGCTTATTCAAGCAGTCACATGAAAATAACAACAAGAAAAAAATGTCCAAAGAAAACATACAAGAAGTGAAGTCAGTGCACTGTTCTACCTGTGGGATGGACTGGCCATAGGGCATACAGGGCAATAGTGGTCCGATGGCCATTTTTGGGCCAATGCTGTCATCATTTTCTTAAAGGATAATGAGCTAGTCCAAATAAATCTCTGATGTACATGCAATGTGTCCAACTTACAGAGTTATTTTAGCTTGCCATGAAGTTATTATTTAAAAAAATCATGGTCAGCTGCCTATAGCCCAAAATGCCTGAGCCATTTTTTGGTCCCAGTCCAGGATGCTTGCTATGCCATATACCTAGATTTTAGATCCACTGTCTGTAGCCTGCTATTTCCAACAAAATCTTACTACCGGTAGCCTATTGCAAAATTTCCAATGCAGCGACTTGGGTTCACTGCCACCATGCATCTCAGTTCAGGTTTATTTGTCATATGCATGTTAGTACAGGTACAGTACCACAGCAATGAAATATAGTGTGCCTTGGCACTCTCTCCGCAATAATAAATAGCGTTAAGAAAACTATAATAAAATTGAAAAGGAAACCATATAAAAACATTGGAAGTCATATAAATAACATTTTAAGAAAAAGACTAGCAAACCTCATACCACAGCCCTCCTTCCAGATGAACTCTCATTCATAAGCCTTATTACATGGGGGTAAAAACTATCCCTGAAACGGGACGTGCGTGTTGGGAGACTCTGCAAACGCATCCCTGATGGAAGGTAAGAAAAAAATGTATGAGCAGGATGGCTAGGATCCTGCAATATTCTTCCCACCTTCTTTATACTGCATTTACAGTAAATGTTTTGCAGGGGTTCAAGTGGAACACCAATAAGCAACCAATTTGAAGCAGTTCCACTCTTGCTAAAAGGTTTAAATCCTGTGTAGTAGCCCTGCCAAACCACACTGAGATGTTGCCTGTCAGTATGCTCTCAATAGTACAGCGATAACAATTCAGGAGTATGTTGTGGGACATGCCCTATTTCTTTAGACACCTCAAAAAATAAAGTCTCTGCTGTGCCTTTAATGGCACAGGTGATGTGGAGGGACCATGAGAGTGTGTCTGAAATGTGGATACCTAAAAACTTGAAACTGCTGACAATTTCAACTGGGGAGTTGTTAATGTGAATGGGAGTGGGTGTAGATTTGTTCCTCCTGAAGTCTATAATGACCTCCTTAGTTTTCCCAACATTGAGGGACAGGTTGTTGCTGTGACACCATATGATTAGGTTACTCACCTCATCCCTGTAGGCTGTTTCGTTATTGCTGTCAATGAGTCCTATCACTGTAGTGTCGTCTGCAGATTTCACAATACAGTTAGTTGGATGTTTTGCAACACTGCTATCTCACACCAGGCTTCCACCAGCAAACCCTGTAAATAAATGCTGAATGAATGAATGAATAATGATAAATCTAATTTAAAATGATAGGACTGATTCTCAACCTAGTCCTGTTGTTCCATTTCACCACCTGCTAGTGGCACTGTCTTGCCTCAGGTCTTTCGTGGGAGATAGCCTCAACCACTCCCATCTCCCCATGCACATACTGTATGTCACATGAAAAAACAGAAATGTTTTCAATAAAACAATAAGCTACTTCTCATTATAATTGGTATAATATTATTATGAGCAAAATATCAAGTTTTGTCAAAGATTTAAGCCAGCATGTCTTAGATAGCCAAGTAGCCTATGTAATTAAGAATTGTTTTTAACTGTATTGAATTTTCAACAGTAAGCTATCATTATAAGTGAATAGGCTTATTAATTTGCAAATTTAAGTTTTGTAATTTTTGTACTTTACTTTGGTAAAGATGTGCTTTGTAAGCGTAGAGGGAGGATGCAAAGACGGAAGTGAGCTTATATAAAGTAATGCACCGAGTTGATTCGCTACTCCTGTCATCAGTGGCTCCAAACCAGCACCAATGTCTACAACTGTCTACAACAATGTCCATCCACAGCCAGAGCAAGATCTGGTTTACTCTCAAAATAACTATGACATGAGATTGCAGAAGCTGGAGGAACGACTGAAAATACTTTCACGTCTGGTCCTAGTGGTCCTCTGTGGACTCCTTGTTGGGGTTTGTATCTTCTGTCGCCTATCCACCACGACATTAAACAACACACCCGTGAGTATTTGTTCAGAGGCATTATCTGTTCTCTCTGTCGCTCTGCACATTTCTATACCACAACATTTCACAACTCATCTATGTGATTGATTGTGCAGAATTGTCTTATTGTACTATTACTACTACTACTAGGCCTACTACTACTACTACTGCTACTAATAATAATAATAATGATAATAATAATAATAATAATTACAATAACAATAATGAGCTAGTTTATCACTTTTACAGCAGTATACATAAAGTCGGATGAGTCTTTGGCGTGATCACATTTTGGTTAGAGTTTCTGATGCTCCGGATATCTACTGCTAACAATTCTATATTGTACTGAACTCTCCAACACTCCTTATTTACATATGTGTTTAATTATTTATGTGCATGTAGCATATGTACATTAGTTCACGTTAGACTGTGTTCTTATCCTGTTTGCTCTCATTTGTTTACCAGGCTGTGGTGTTCCATGCACAAAGTGCCTCTAATGGTAAACCACATCTCTCATCTCATTTTTGAATTTAGGTTATGGTTTTTAGTCATACGTGCAAGCACAAATGTTTCTATGTCTCTAGCTCTCACACACGCACATACATGCATGCACACACATGCTCATCGTATATGTACTCACTTACTCACACACACACACACGCACACACACGCGCACGCACACGCACACGCACACGCACACGCACACACACACACACACAATAACAAACACGACTGAATAACTGAAAAATAACTCACAGATCAGCTAGTGAGGAAATGAGTTGACTTTCTACATCTTGTGCACAGAGCGTGTGAGGCCAACATGCCTTACAGGGATTCTTTAATAGGGGTGTTCGATTTTTTTGCCTAAGACTTCATAGTTACCTCCGCCAAGGAGGTCACAGTATGTTTTCGCTGGTGTGTGTCTGTCTGTCTGTGTACAACATAACTGGAAAAGTACTGCATGGATTTGGATGAGATTTTCGGACAACGTGTGTATTGGACGAGTAAGAACTGATTCGATTTTGGTGGCGATCGGTGATCCAGAGCACCATCTGTGACCACATTGTCTTTCGGAGGTCTGCGCTCTCTGAGCGCTTTTCTAGTTCATCCTTCAGTCCTCCGTACATCTTTAAAGAAGAAAGTATAGAAATGCTCCTAGGAATTTGCCATTGACAAGTTGTCTCCCATCAGTGGCTGAACTGTGTGTGTCTGCTTACAACACAGCCAACTAATGCAGGTGTAGGAGCCTAAATACAGTTTATTTAAGTTAAAACATATTTAAAAAGAGTACAATTTCATTAAGGATAAATATGATTTATAATTTCATGATTTAAAAAGGTTAAAATGCATTTGTTTAGAAGTAAGACAGGACTTTTATAGTGAACCGGGTGCCCCTAATCTGACATGTGGGGAGTGGGGTGATTCAGAACACAGCAAGGAGATTGGAGCGATATAGTTTTTTGACCTCTCTCTCCTTAACTCTTTCGAAACCTGTGAAAGATATAATTTATGAACATCTTTATTTCATTTTTATAATCTTGCCTTGAAAGTTTCAATTAAACAGTTAAACTAAGAAGTGGACTCATGAAATCCTTCTAAGTTTTGGATGAGAGAATTTGAGTGTCAAGCTAAATCTCCAATAGGAACATAGGAAACCACAGCAGGGCTTAAATAACGGGTTTAAACAATGGACACATTTTTTCGCAATATTTCCAATTATTGGTTATTAAGGTTAGTTAGCAGAAAACCCCAAATAAAAAGTATAACAAGGCATAATAGGCCTGCCCTACACACACTCACACATGCACACAATGTTCAGAGTTAAGTCTTTTGATGTGATGATTACTGAGAATATAATCTTGGTTGCACTCAATCTCAAACAAAATTCTCAGATCACTGAGAATGAGTGTTTTTAGTCTTCACCTAGGATTAAATTCAGAATTTAAGAATATAGTATATAATTTATTCTTCTAATATCTGCCAATGTCTACATTTTTATTTGCCTTTATAGAAACATCCCTCGAAATGCCTGATGAGATTTCTACAGAGAGAAATAAGCCAGACAGGAAGCCAGCTGCTCTACTTTTAAGTGGGTTGAACATACACACACACACACACACACACACACGCACACGCATGCACGCACACAGACACACACACACACACACACACACACACACACACACACACACACACACACACACAATCTTGTCATTCTCCACTGCCACTGATGTGACACTGCTGGGATCTCTGTTTGGATGAAAATCCCAACTCTGATTATGGTAACTTTTCAGGTAATCAGAACCCAGAAATCAATGGAGTTCTCCAGTGGACAGCAGCAGGGGATGGTTTTCTCCATGAGATGGACTACAAGAACGGGTCCCTGATTGTTCGTCAAGAGGGCTACTACTTCCTGTACTCCAAGATTGCCCTCTCAGAGACCCAGTGTGATCTAGTCAAGCACACAGTCATGAGGACCACACAAAGGTATAACCTTAGACCTATGGACCTTATGCGATCAGTGAGGTATTTATTTTACATTTACATTTACGCATTTAGCAGACACTTTTATCCAAACACAGTCTTACAAGGAATAATAAGTCTTGAAAATTAATGAAATCAGTCAGGTACTATCTATCTATCTGTCCGTCTGTCTGTCTGTCTATCCATCAATCCATCCATCAGTCCGTCCATCTGAAAATAGTAATTTGTACAAAATAGGTTTGTGAAGTTTAAACATCATCAGGACTATTTTTCACTTGGATACATCCCCCCCACACACACACACACACACAGGTACCGGTGTCCTAAGCCGAAAAGCAACCAGGAGAACCCTGATCTAAGCAGCAGTTACCTGGGAGGGGCGTTCCACCTGTTTGTAAACGACTCCATCTATGTGATGCTGAATGGGAAGATAAAACAAGGAGGAGGAGAGAACTTCCTTGGGGCTTTCATGCTTTAAGGACACTTCAGCAAATCAACTACAGCAACATTGGTGTGGGTACTGAGGGTCGTTTGGAGACAAATTACAGCAAATTTAAATCATGTGGTTTTAACTAAACCAGATAGAAGAAAAATACTGTTAATTTAGTCAAAGGGTCAGGAAACTTTTTGTCTGAGAGCCATGAACGCCACATACTTTACAATTTAATTCCATGAGAGCCATGTCAGAGACATGTCTTTTATTCAGTTGATTTTCTTCTCTTTATTTGAAAAATCATTAAAAAGTTCAATGGCAACATCAAGCATGAGTGTTTTTCCATACTACCCATCTGTGAATGGTCACCTTGGACTGAAATAGATATATGAATGGATTGAAATAGTCTACATGAGAATGTTTTATATTTTTAATGTCATCATTCTCTTTATTAAATATTTGTCTGAGAGCCAGTTGCAACCATCAAAAGAGCCACATCTGGCCCATGAGCTGATAGGTTCCCTACCTTCCCTGTGCATGTGTGTGTTTGTGTGCACAATTTATGTGTTTGATTGTGTGATCAATCTCGTCACTTTAAAAGATTTAAAACTTTTCAAAACATTTTGTCTTCTCAAATATCGTTTATTCAGTGATATCAAATGAAAGACAAGATAGATTTCTCCAGTGGAAAAGGTTTCTTTCCTCCATGAGATGGACTACAAGGCTAGGCCAGAGGGCTACATCCTGTACTCCAAGGTTGCCCTCTCAGAGTCACAGTGTGTGCTAGTCAAACACACAATGTTAAGGACACAATGTTAAGGGAACAGACGATACCCTAGGCCAGGGGTAGCCTAGACTGTAGACGTACCCCTAGTGGTAGCAAATTTGAATTTGCACAGAGGTACGTCTAGAGGCCACTGATAGAAACCCGTTTTAGCCTTCCTCTGGAGGCGGATAACCAATCACAGCGCGGTATGTGTACAGGAAATCGTAAGGCGGGCTTTGTACGATGACGACAGCCCTGCTCAAACCAGAGCGGAATCGTCTTTGGCTTTACTTTTGGATGAATTGCACTTGTCATTTTCTTTGAAAGTGCAACAAGAAAGTGCACTGAAGTTTTTCGATCTGAAAAAGATGTCTTTGCCGTGTTACCGACGGGCTACGGGAAAAGTTTGATATACCAGCTGGTACCACTGGCCGGAACGCTAGCCTATTACGTGGAGAGGCAGTTTGAAAGACAACGCAATCACCCGCCCCTCCATTGAGGTACAGTCTATCAGTGGTCTTCAGACTATACATTCTTATGATATAGTCTGACGTGTCAGGCTAGGCCAGGGGCAGAGCTAGGCACAAATACATCAAAAACTATTTTGTTAAAAAACTACAAATACTTGTTCAATGTGTGAAATGTAACAAATTAAATTATAAATTACTGGTGTGGAAAATGTATTTCATTAAAATACAAGTAATTCGTAATTTGAAAACACAAAAATATGCACACTATAACAAAACATCTTTTTTTTTTTGAAGAAGAAGAAATGTCAAAACGTCTCACACAATGGTGACACTCCATCACCTGCAAGTTACTGCTACATATACTGTTTTCATTCAGAACACAAAAACTGTGCAAAACAGACAATTCAGGCTGTTGTAGAAAGAACAATTAATACTGATAAAAAATAACACTTTTGTAACTTTACTTGAAAAAATCAAATGCACTGATCAAAAAAATCTAAAGCTATCAGTGTGCTATTTCAAACTGAGGAGCATACGAGAAATACAAAAAAATGGATTCAAACTAGCACAAGTTGTATTAGACTGCTTTGAAAAAAAAAATATCTTTCCATGACCTCGAACACCAGAGCAGACTAGTGTCTTATCTTGTTCTGTCACTGGAGGAAAGCTGCAACCACACTCTGTAGGGCGTAGCTACGGAAATCGCATGCGAAATCTCACATTTCTAACTGGGTGTGTCACATGATTTACATCTGACCCAAACATTTCCACTGGTGATTGGCTTGTCTTTGACTGAGTAAAAAATAAATAAATAAATAATAATTAAAATACTTAAGCATTTGAAAAACACAAAATACAGTAGCCTATGTGAAAATATTTTATTACAAACTACATTTAATTTTTTCCAATCTTTAAATTCCAATTATAAAATAAAAGTATTTAAATACGTATTTTAAATACATTTGATTAAACTGTAGCCAGGATGTTTTCAACAGTAGGCTAATTATTTATAAATGCTATAATAGTTTTATTATAATGAGCCAAATTTAAAGTTTTGATTCAAAGTTCAAAGATGTACTTAAGTGTTGAGGGAGGAACATGCAGAGGCGGAAGTGGGCTAATATCATCTAGCCTACTATGAGTAAAATTTGCTTGTTCCAACAGTCACATATGAAAACATTCAAGAAAAGAAGTCAGTACTCTGTTCTACATGTAGGCTACTTCCCCTGGATGTTTGGCTTGGGGAATATAGACATGACATGGCAATAGAAAACTGAGCTTGATCGCCTATGATCGCCTATCATCCTATCCCTGACAAGGCCTCCACCAGCAACACTGTAGGCTACTGTAGGCCCATCTTAGCAAGTCCTCGTTAGAAAAGGCAAAATTTCAAGTTTTTTGAAAAAGATGTAAGATACTAGAGGGAGGATCATGCAAAGACGGAAGTGGTCTAATATAATCTACTATGAGTTGATTCACTGCTCACACAACTTCCTGTCACCAGTGTCTCCACACCAGCACCAATGTCTACAGCTGAAGTTCGTCCAAACCCAGAGGAGCGTCTGGTTTACTCTCAGAAGAACTATGACATGAGATTGCAGAGGCTGGAGGAACAGCAGAAAATACTTTCACGTCTGGTCCTAGTGGTCCTCTGTGGACTCCTTGTTGGGTTTTGTGTCTTCTGTCACCTTCTCACCGCACCATTCAACTACACATCAGTAATCATCATCATCATCCTACAGCCTGCTGCTGTTAATACTGCCACTTCAATCTAATAATAATAATAAAATAATAATGAAATAATAATCATTATTAGTAGTACAATCATAAAACGATTGCAATAAGAGAGTCACGTGATCATCGTGAGAGATGTAGTAGTTTCTCTTTACAGATCTGCAGATTATATTCTATATATATAATATTATAATAATTTAACCGCATATTTTTACTTTTGGTCGATTATTTAGTTTTTCTAAATGTGTTCCACTTTCAAATATGTCGACTTCATCAAAGAAGACTAAAGCTCTACAGACAAATTCGCGTTTAGTCGACAGTGACGAGGTGGCTGAGCTAGTCAAGCTAGCGGTCGCAGAAGCTATGAAGGAGGCAATCCCTACATTCGTGGAGGATATAGTGGCTCAACTCTCGGTTAAAACACAAGCCATGGTGAGCAATTGACTGAACTTAAGAGTGAGATGATGTCCCTACGAGCTGACACTACAAGGTGCGTAGAATGCGTAGAGACTAATAAAACCCATATGTCTGCTGTGGATAAACGTCTCTCGGAGAAAGTGAGCAAGCTAACAGCACTATGCTCCACACTGGAGGACAAGCTAATCGATATGGAAGATAGATCCCGTAGAGACAATGTACGTGTGCATGGGATCCCCGAAAATACAGAGACTTCAAATTCACTCGCCTATCTAACTAGTGCCATCCCCAAGTGGTTTCCAGACTTGGGATAAGTTGAGATAATGCGTGTACACCGGGTTGGCCCAGAAAAGTTGGATGCTAACGGCAAACCTACACCTCGCACTCACTTGCCGAAGCTGCTACGTTTCACCGATAGAGACAAACTCCTCGCTGCGGCAAGAAAGTCCTCAGTGGAAGTGGACGGGACGACTGTTCGTTTTGCTCCAGACTACAGCACGCAGACCTTCAGACGCAGGCTGGCTTTTTCCAAATCGATGGATGCTCTTCAGAAACTCGGCTTCCGCACTTTTCTTCTCTATCCTGCGAGGCTGAAGGCGATGCGTGGAGGGACAAGCCACTTCTTTAATGCTCCTGAAGAGATTTTTATATTTGTAAAACATCATTATTATCGTGTGGAAGAATTGTAGGATGATATGGTTTATTTGTGACAACAGACAAGAAAGGTGAACAGAAAACCACAGTTAAAAAACAGGAAATGTCTGCTCAAAGTTACTTGGAAATGTTGTGGGTGTGTTCATTGTCACGAGAGCTTGGTGCTGTAAGATACTGCACTCAGGGAGAGTGCTTGCATATGTGTTTTTATATTAATTGAAGGTGTGATGAAGAAAAGGTCAAATCTGCAGAGGTGTCTGACAGCCCAAATATAGACATCCTAATTCCGGTCATAGATCTTTAAAAACTGAGAAGTTTGTGAATCAAAGGAGACATCATGCGAGTCCCTGTGTAAACTCCTGGCTAAATGGTCAGATTTTTCTCTGCAGAGAAACAACCTTTTCTTCACAGCGCTATGTATTAGATATGCGGTTTTATTTACGCATGTAGTTTGCTGGCACTGTGAACAAAAGTGGGAAATAAACAAAGTCCATGTCAGTAACTGGAGTCGTCTTGAGCATTTTTGATTGATTCGAGAGCATGAACAAATTCAAGTGTCAATCAAGGAAATGTCGGAATTTTTTCCACCACATAATTGGCGTCAGCGAACAGGATTGCACAAGGATAACGGGAGAACAACCTGGTTCGGAGCGAAGCGTTACTCCAGGAGGCAGTCTCCAAAAGGGCCCAAAGGTGTTACCTCACTCACGTCAGATGTAGCGCTACGCGCGTTCATCTGATATTCAGCGATAGACGAATTATTTCAGGAGCCAGAAATCCTTGAATCTAACTGGGCAAACGGCTTGTCCATCAATTTAATTGACGTACACTGCAGCCAACCACATCGAAACCAACCGAAGACGCTCGAAGACGCTCGTTACGTTTGTTGGATTGGTTGGATTCAAAACAGTTGCTTCTTCGCTACGTCACACCCTCTACAGCAGCCAGCGGCGCTGATTGGTCCAGTTAGAGAATAATGGCTTGAAATCTCTGATGGGCTTCAACATCAGATGTGACCTTGCACAGCGAAATCAGTCGCATTGGCATTTTTTTCAAAATTAAGTTATTGCATTCACGTGAAAGGCAAGAAAATACCCTTTCAAATGATACCACTATCGATACTATTGGCCAACAAATGACATAGATAGGAGCGTTCAAAGTGTTACAATGTTGCAAGTCAGAGAAATTGAAAAGCGGAGAAAAACAACGCTGAAGTTTATTAGCTTGTTGCAAGGCAGTTATTAGGCTAGCTATTTTGAACATAAGGCTATCAGTGAACTCAGCTGAATTAATTCTGCTACTAGTCCAACCAAACCAGTTAAATGATATCAAGCCTACTTATCTAACATGCAACCAAGACAGGAATACCCCTATTTGTGGACTTTACACGAAATATGGATATAACTTGAAGTTCACCGTAAAGGTAAGAGCCAGTGGATGGTTTGTATTTTGCTATGAAGTAGGCTAGGCTGCAGCTGTTAGTATGGGATTTATGGTTGTCATGTCCCTCATCTGAGTGATATCCTTGAAGTAGAAAAATCAGCAGACAGTTAATACTTGGCTTGTGCCGTTTATAGCACTACCGAACGCTTAACAGCTTATTAAACTTCCAGTTATGCCAACTAGCTGCGCCGACTTTAGAACCAGTCTGACTAGCCAGCTTCCAACTCAGTCAGATTCTCCACCCGACGTTAGCTCCATCTAGAGGAATTTTATGGACCCCAACTCAATCTGCAAGTTACTTCTAGCCTAGTTTATGAAAATGAAAAAGCCCTTTACATTCAGATAATTGTTTTTTCTTATAATCTATAACGAATGTTCACATGCCCTGCTGTAGTTTACTGTACAAACCAATTAGCACTAGAAATCTATGACAGCTAAGTTAGTACAATGCTAAATGGATACACTTTCTCAATAAACACATTTTTAACCCATTTAAGGTATGATTTTCGGCATAAATTAACAACAATCTGAAAGGGTAGACTTTATTCTGTCAAATTATGCTGAAATGTGAAATTCGACTTTTTTGGTGCAAGCATTCCATTTTTAGAATTTTCTCAGAAACGAAGCTTCTGCGAAGCGACTGATTTCGCTGTGCAGAGTCACAGATCGTTGCGTGGAAGTGCCTTACGAAAGTTACGTAGCGCATGATCTGACGTGAGTGAGGTAACCAAAGGTGAGCATTTTGGCTTACAATTAGGGAGACTGCCTCTTTGTCTAATGTGGGTACCTCTGAGACAGGTGTTCACCATTCCTGCAAAGAACCAAAAGAGACGGGGAGGTACTGACATGAACTTTACCAAGTATATCTCGGGATTTTTTAGTAGGCCTAGTTTTTTTCTTCTTCTTCTTCTTCTCTCTCTGTCCTTGGCTTTGATGTGTCCAAAGTGGGAGCATCTTTAGCAATAGTACCATCTGGAAGCAGCGTCCAGCATAGGTGCAATTTTCCTTATGTTAGTAATAAGTGTATATGTTAAGTGGTTTTATCTTCATGAGAGCGAGTATGAGTGAATGATCCCGTGAACAGGACGGAGCAATTATGAGTGAATGCGCCCGTGAACAGGACGGAGCGATTTTGAGTGAATGCTCCCGTGAATAGGACGGAGCGATTATGAGTGAATGCTCCCGTGAATAGGACGGAGCGAGTATGCGTGAATGCTCTCATGAATAAGTGATTTTTTTTCTTTCTCCTTTTTCTCCAAGTGTGAGTGAATGCTCCCGTGAACAGGACGGAGCGATTATGAGTGAATGCTCCCGTGAATAGGACGGAGCGAGTGTGTGTTTAAGTGTATGCTCCCGTGAATGAGAAGGAGCACCGGTGTGTGTGCCTGATGATGAGAGAGTGTGTGCGGTAAACTTTTATCTCTCCATGAAAGTGTGTGTGAATGTATGCTCCGGTGAATGAGTAGGAGCATGTTTGTGTATGTGTGCTTGGGAGAGAGAGAGGGTGCATGGTTGTGTTTGTGTGTGTGCTTGAGAGAAAGAAAGGGTGCATGGTTATGTTTGTCTGTAGGTGTGGTGAAAAGAGAGCCAGAGAGCGTATGTGTGTGCGTGTGCGTGTAAGCACTGTATGGTGCTATGTGTCTTACAAATTTAGATGAATACAGCTATAGAGCATAGTGAAAGAATCCGCAGGACAGGGAACAATTGGTAGTGTTTGGAAGTTTGAAGCAACTCCAATGACAAAACAAATGGTAGAAAAGCTTAGATAACAAACAATACAGAGGTAGCAATTTAATATAGTCTGGTAGCGGTGTGTTTAATACCCCAAACAAATAGAACAGTGAGAAAATACCTAATTGATCACCTTCATAGGACATATGGTTAAGAAATGAATAAACATAGAATAATAATTGAAATTGAATATGGCTGACCAAATTGGTATGTATGGTAGGCCTGTATGAATGCAATGTGTTAAAATTGAGATATTATATTTGAAATGTGCCACCCGTGAACCCAAAAGGAACAGATATTGTGAATTGAACGTAAGATAGAATTGAGTATTGGTAATGATAATGGTAGTGACAGTACTAGTTATGTTAATAATAGTAATAAAATGATCATGAACATGCTGATAAAGGATAGAAAATATGGAGAAATGGAGACTAGCTAAACATTAGGAAAAGTAAGTGCATTGTTCTTTTTGTGGTGGTTTTTATATAATCTAAGATGGTATTAATGATGATTAAACATGTTATAATGGTTGTGCGACCAGAGAGAAAAAAGCCATAACCTGGCAAAGGAAAATTGATGAAAACATACAATTCTATTTCCCCTGCACTGCAGAATTTGAATGTGTGCACTTTGCAGTGCATGGGTGGGGTCCAGAAAAGTAACAAAACAACCTTTAGACAAACAACCCTAACCTAGACAAAAGGGGTCAAGATGGGGAAAAACACATGGGTGACAGACTAGTAAGTGGAGAGATAGCAGAGGTGGTAATGTCAGCAGGTATTTTGACATTTTAGTAAGTGTCAAGATGCTTTGATCTGCAAAGGAAAATGCAGATTCTGCAATATTTGTTTCTAAGAAAATGTGAACACCGACATTATGACATTTGTCTGATAGCGAGAGGCGCGTGCCTCTGCAGTCTGCCCTTCGTTGGTTGCACCCTTGTGGTTTTCCTGTTGTTTCACACATAGTCAAAGGTTCATCTAGGGTACCTCACCTTTATTTGACATCTGAAAATGAATAAGAGCTTAAACATATCGGTTACAAGTCCCGAATTAAAGGGCCTGCTGAATATGCATAGATCATGCACACACACACACACACACACACACACACACACACACACACACACACACACACAGAGAGAGAGAGGGACCAAAATACAGGGGAAAGGTTACCATTGACTTTTGAGTCAATAGCCTAGAAGATGTGGATTAAGTCTTGGTTTAGATTTGAACGTAAAAAAAAAAAAAAGTATTTTGAATAAGATAAATTGGCATAGTGGTGTAACTGGAAATTAGAAGGAAAACAATGTGAAAGTGAAAGTAGTAACTAAGAAATCTATCAGTGATTTGCAGGCTAGACCATGTTGATGATATTACTGATTCTGAATGGATGTAACGTAATGGAAGTGCTGATCAAACACAAGCCCAGGCAGGAATTAAGTTGTAGTAGTTTGCTGATGATTTGATTGGGATGGTGCGATGGATGATGCAGGAGTTGACTGCATAAAGGAGGCTATCTACAATAAACAGGAAACATAACAAATAGATTCCTAGTTTCCATGATCAACACCAGCGATAAATTACAGATACATTTCATAAGCAAATAAATATAGATGAAATATCTCACAAATCTTAAGAGTAGAATACATTGTGCAGAATGTGCATTTCCAAACAAAGCGTAATCATCAGTAAACGATCTGGTCAAGATGCAATAACAGTCAAATTGAATGGAAAAGAGGCATAAACTTATTTTCAAGAACGCACATGTAATCGAATGGTTTAGAAGACTCAGATAGTCAGTAGGCCACTTAACAAAGGAGAGTTTAGGTGCCGCCATTCCAAGTTTAAGACGCTCAATTTAAATAAGGTGCGAGCGCAGTCGGTGCTTGAGAGTAGTGGAGACGTGCTCTGGTATGCTCAGGGGTGCGCTCAAGGGGAGATAGGGAGTTTTAACCGTAACAGCCCGGCTTCCTGTGGTTTGAGGTGAGTGCTGTCTAAGTAACATGACAGATGCATGGCGCACACGCAAGGAGTCAGTGTCACATCCTATTTGTGCATACATTTTTTATTAATATAGGAGTTATTTACTCTATGATAACGAGTGATTAATATTCCTTGAGAATACCGTGAGTATAATAGACTAATAGCTGATTGTTCAAATTTACCATTAATTTTCTGTGATTTAGACAAGCATTGAAGATTTGATAACAGCATTGATAAACTGATTTTTCTAAGGTGTATGTGTGAGTTTTTATTTACCCAGGTCCAAGTAAGAAAAGAGAATAGAAAGTGAAACATGTCACTGGCTAGTAGGCCTATCATCAGCAAAACGTAAGTTGTGGGTTTTTTTGTATTTTGAAAAGGGGAAGATTTTATTTAAGATAAGTTATGGGTAATGTCTGTGAACTAAAATCACAGAAATTTTCTAGATCTTTGTCAAGCATAGCCTACCATTGAATAGCCTGGTAACAGATTTTACTGATCACTTTATCACTTGGTAAAGCAGTTAAAATAAATAAATAAATAAAAAACATAAACAAAACAAACAAACAAAAAACATGACTGGAGGTGACAATATCCAGGAAAATGTTTTAGGACAAGTTTTAACAATTTGAGGGTTTAGTTTTGAATAAATGTATTAATATAGTTGGTAATAGTTGGTTGATGTCTTTTCATTTTTTCAACAGTTTTTTTTTTTTTTTTTTTTTTTAAAGGGTTTGGTTATATGTGTTGGTAATGTGTTAGTGTTTTGTACTATGTTACAGTGTTTAGTGTTGTGGATAAATATGTTTGCAATTGTTTGGTTAGTGCTTTGAAGTGTTGACAGTACAGTTTTGAGAGTGTGGATAAATATGTTGGTTGATGGTTGGCAATGATATTTTGGATTTTTTTTTTTTTTTGATAGTTTTTAGGGATTTGAATAGATGTGTTGGTGGCTAGTTGATGATACTTTGAATTTTGATAGATATTGTATGGGTTTTGATGGAGTAGATGCCTGAGTTGGAGGAGTGTTTTTAGGAGTTTATTGGACATTCATAGCCTGGCGAAGGGCAAACTAAAAATTATGAGTGATATTTAGTCTGGAGACCTAACTATTGCATCTCTCGTAGCAGAAGCATCGTTGACGATTGTCCAGAGGCGTTTATTGGGTGCTACGAATGTCTATCACAGCGTCTGTACATAGCTCAGAGCCAATACCAGAGTCACCAAGTGGCATAAAATGCAATCGAGGGCCGTACTAGTCCCTTTTTGTTCAGTGATTGGATACTGAAAGTAAGTGAGAAAAACGGCCATGGTCACCATCCTGCCTTGAAGAGTGAAATGAAATAAGCGTGCAAAGGAGCATGGGAACTCCCAGGCTAGGACATTAGGGGTTTGAATGATATGCATTGATGACTAGATGATGATAATGTTTTGTATTTTGACAGATGTTGATCTATGATAGGCTCAAAGTGTGGTCCAGGGACCACTGGTGGTCCGCGAGCAAGCTCGAGTGGTCCATGAGTTGATTACTATAACGATATTTGAATTTAGAGTGTGATTATTTGAAGGCCAAAGATTAGTTGGTCACTGAACATAAGAGGCATAAATGTGATTTAATGTCTATAATAGAATCTGAAGTGGCTACTCTATAAATGACTTGGTTATAGGGTAGCAGTATGTGAGTTGGTGGGGCGCAAGGCCCGGTGGTCCTGGACAGACATTTTTGGGCAAAGTGGTTCTCAGTCTGGAAAAGTTTGAGAAAACACTGATCTATGGGAAAATGCAGGCTTGCTGGTAGGGAAATCGTACTGTAGTGTTTTATGAGAATCTGATATGGTAAAACATTGACAAGAATGGTTGGTGACACGTCATTTGCGTGGGTGATATTACTCTGGAGAATTGGCAGAAAGGTGGTGATAAAATCATTTGGGATTGTGACATTGATCTGGAGGTTTGGTCCTTTTGGACTCGAACTTGGAATTGGATTTTTCTTTTGGTTTTCTCTGGTTTTCTGGCTTTCTCTGGTTTTCTGATTTATAAATAAAATTTGGCATTGACATTGGAGATTTAAATAGATAAAGAGCAATGGAGAGTTTGCAGGCCGACTGAGCCTGGCAGAATGCAGTTGAGGAAGAGAGAATTACAAGAGGGGGTGAGACAAAGCCAGGAAATTTACCGAAATTTACATTTATTACAGGAAATACATCATTTGATATGGTTGAGTTGTCAGTGGGATTCTTAGTGAATTGGTGAGTTGTATACACCTAGAGCTAAAAGCAGAGAGTAAAATTTGGATTAAGGGTACCGGTAATCAATTAACATACACGAATGTGGAGTGTGAAAGGGGGGAAAGGATGGAGTGCTGAATTGTGACAGACCTGAGGAGAGGAATGTCTTGCAAATTATTGAAGAGTGTTTGAGAGAGGATGTGAATGGAATGGGGTCTAAAGTCATTATGGGTACAATATAATGGGTGGAAGTTGATTTAAGTGAAGAGAGCATGGCCCCCTACCAAAATTTAAGAACAACTTATGAAAGTGCAGCGAGTAGGTAGGAAGAGCCTTAGGACTAGTCGGGGATTCCTATGTAATGAGACTGACATCATCACTACCAAATAAGGGCATATATTGTAAACCCCTTCATGAAGCCATGTTACAGGGCTTGAACTGGGATTAAAGGGAACTTAACAAAGAAATTTTACTAAAAAGAGAATTCTAACCTAACAACCTTCAAAATTATATTACATTACATTACATTACATTACAGCTCATACAAGCTGGAAAAGGTTAATTTTTATATTTGGAGACTAAAACCAAACAAATGAATGAGAAATTGATCCGGGATATTTCTTCTGAATGAATGGATGAACGAATAAGGGGACTGTTTTTTACTGTCTTTACAAAATGTCAAAGGATACTGCTAAGTTAGGAGATGTGTCTATAGAAATTATGCTGTAAATGGGAGACGGATAAAATGTTAACTGATAAATAAAGAATAAAGAAGAAAAAATCAGGAATAAGCGGAATTTAGGGGGTAGCCCAGATCTAATACAAGTGTTTGTAGGTGAATAATAATATAAACTAAATATCGTAAGTCAAGGGAAGTTACATAATGTGCAAAGAAAGTTTTGGGAAGTTTTATGAAAGTGTATTTTGTGAACAGATATCTGACAAAGGAAATGAAACATGACATAGCTGCAGAGCTGTTAAGGTTGTTGCTAGAGCATTGCTGGGATGGACATGTTGGTTGCCATGATGAATGCTACGCCAGTTGTTCCTAAGAAGTTGCCAGGTTGCTATGTTGATCATGTTGGTTGCTTTGTCGATGACTGGGTCATGATTGTGGAAGTTGGAAAGAAAAGATGGTTGAATTGTATAGATGGAAAGGATAAGAAGGGTGCTTACATAGAAAGTGGGGTTAAAAGAAGAAGGGGAATGCTATGTATAAGAATGAACTCTTAAACTAGTAGAGAATATAGTATGGTATTAAGTGGTATGACGTGGTGCCCATGACATCTGTGGGTAAGCTTGTTAATAGTGTGCATGATCAAGATCATTACGCAAAGGGGGAAGTAAAGATAAACCTTGTATAGTATTCTGGGCACCCACCTTATAAGATGGGATGGCACAAAAGCTGTGAAAATTGGGGTAATTGGAGGGGTTCAGGATGCACTCATCTGTAAATAGGTTCTCAACTCTCACCACATAAAGATTATAGAGAAAGATCACTAATACAACCCTATTGCTTTTATATTGCTGTGTACCATTAGTGTGGTCACATTTTGTTAATGCAACAATGATAATTAGGCCACAATTTTCCATTGTTGCAGACAAGATAAGACAATACAATGTACATCCCATAAGCAACAGACAAATTCAGCCTATAACAAGATGTCCTTGGGGTACTGAGGAAGGGGGGGGGGAGGGAAATTTAACATTTTGGGAACTCATTTGGTGTCACATTTGATTTTTAGTTTGTAGCTTTACCCTTGTGTTGTGTTCCTTGCCCTTGTGTTACTTCTTACTCCTGTCATGTGTTTCTATGTCACGTCCTGTTTGCTTCCTCCACGTGTCTCCTTTGTTTATCCCTGTCTTGTGTTTCTAGCTTGCCCCTCACCTGTATCCAAACCCAAACCCATTCCCATGTTAGGCTACTGGTCTTGTTACTCCTTGCTTTCACCCATTCCCTGTTCCCTTATTGGGTCCTGTTGATATTGTCTTTGTCTATCATTGTTTGTCAAGCTTCCATGTGTTCTCTACGTTCTGTTTGTTCCTGTATCGCCTTGCTTAAAGTAAAACTCATCATTTGGATTTTAGGTCCGCTCTTAACTAAAATTGATAGATTGAAGATTGATAAACGACATGTTCCACAGTAACATCTGTGGGTGTAAATAGCACACTTGAGTCTATATAACCCAGTAGATGTATATTTAGGGATATTATTAAAAATCTCACCTTAATTAAAGGAAGTGAGACCAAATTAAGTGTCAGACCACTCATTGAGCAGTAAAAAGTTGAAAGTTAAAATTGTGCTAGCACTTGTTGAAGTGTGTCCATTTATTTAGTAGTGCTGTCAAAAATGATATAGAATGATATGATTAATCACAAATTTTATGATCCATCACTTTTAATCGTGACCCATTGCCTCCGGTAAAATGTGGATGCAAGGGGAGGTCTCATACTTATTTGGCCCCATGGAGACCTTGATGCCGATTAGCTGGCTTTGCTAGTCTCAGACCCCGTTTGAACACAAACACAGATAACCATAAAGACGCACATGTTTCTCTGCGGTTGCACCTCTCTGTTACACTTATCCGAAGGTGAAGACGGAGAATCTCACGAACTCCGGGCAAGGTGGAGATGTCGGAGAACCCCGTCTTCAGAGATTTGTGTAACTACCCATAACCGGAGCTCTAGCACCAAAGACAGTTGGAGCAAACGAGAAGCACCTACGTTCGCGCACAGTAGTTCTATTTTCACAAGGGGCACCACCTGGTTTTGAATGATGTCAGGACTTTTACCAATAAATCGTCTTTTTGGAGTTATCAGGTTTTTTTGGCATGTATCTCTCATATTCTGTAAGTGTTTAACATGATTTCAAGACTAATGTTGTAAACTGTTACTGTTGGTATTTCTATCAGATGAAGCTGCCAGGCAGTAAATAGCCTACTAAAAGTTGTTAGCGAGCTAACGCTAGCGATCTAGCTAACGTAATGTTTCACATTTATATTTGAGATGTAATTTATTGACAGCCTGCGGGTAACATTACTGAGTTCATTTTAAGTGGACAGAGCAAACGTGAACATAGTTTACAGCAATATGTGAGGTTTGAGCAAAGTCCAAAACAACTAGCTTATAGTTAGCATATAGCTATGTCGTCATGGTAACTGCCAAACAAACCCTCTCTGTCTAAAGCTAAAAAGCACACTTGGTTCATACAACATTGTTTTGCAGAGGAGCGATTGAATTGTCATGTGTTGGTTTCATTAATGATCACAGACAATATTATGGCACACATACATTAATATCATTCTATAATTTCTTAAGGGAAAATGTTAATGATGTGACGTAACGTTAATGTGACACTGCTGCTAATGCAGACCGAAACACTTCACGTTTGTGGCCATCTGCCACGATGTTGCTCCCTTGAAAGATCTTTGATAAAACTGTGACGTGGTGGTTAATTGTCACCGCCTTTCTCAGCCGTTTTTGATGTTTGTGTAAATGCGATTGTTTTCTTACTCGGGGGAGGGGAAGATAACCGGTTTCTCGAAGACCCGGGGAAGTGTAAACTAAGCATCAAGATGAGCAATTCACTCCTGTCCATGACCACTCTGATTTCCCAAACATCATTTTTTCCTTATTTTTATTTTTATTTATTTATTTTCTATTCCTTTTTGATACATTTAATTTTAAACTTTCTTTGAGTAACTTAATTCTAAGGTTAACAGTCCTGTAGTATTTCAGTTTTTCTTTTAAGTGATAAAAGTTTTATTTTAGTGCTAAGTGCTTTAGTGCTAAGCTCAACTTTCCTTTCGTAGTCCAGTCTACTTAAAAGTCCAGTCCAGTCTTTCTTTTCATATTTTGTTTTCTTTTATTTCCTTCTGATAGACTACTTCTATTTTTTTTCCATATTTTGTATTAGTACAAAGTTTTTTTTATAGGACTAGGTTATAATTTTCATTTTTCATATTCTTTTTCATGTTCCTAGTGATAAGCTTTTATTTTCTTATAAGTTCCATTTTCCTTTTTTTTCATATATTGTTTCTAGTAAGGAGTTTTATTCTCTTCTGATGGTTATATTTTATTTCATAGCCTATTTCATATTCTTTTTAATATTTTGTTTAAAGTGATACGTTTTAGCTTTTCATAAGTTTCCAAGTTAAGTTAAGTTTAGTTCTCATTTCTTTTCTCATATACCTTTTGTTCTTTTGAGGTGACCACTGACCAGCTCTCTGTGACTTTGTTTTGAAACGTGCTAGATAAATGAAAATTAGGGAAAGTCATGGGAGAGACTTGGATGGAGAGTGGTGGACAGTGTTGGTTTGCTTTGATGTACATGTATGTTAACTTCACCTGTAAGGGACCGATCAGTGAGGCATGAGGACACAAGGTGTTTAGTTCAAAATAAAGGGTTTTATTTTACCCAAACAATAATCCAAATTAACAAAGGCCAAAATCAAGGCCTATAAAAGAGGTCAACAGAAACATAACTGGACTTAACACAGCTGTGACTGACATTAACCAAACAAAAACTGACCTGACACAAAGACACAAAAGGGAACATATATAGCGGCTTGGCCAAACCAAAGACACAAAAAAGGGATAAACTAAATACATGTACTAACAAACAGAACACAAAGCAAAAAGCAGCGAAGGTCAAATATCCCTCAGGCACATGGCAGACATGGCACAGTCCAATTTACAGGCCGCAGGACTTAGGTCTCCTCAGCCCTTAGCCACGCCTTTGCCCAAACAGGAAGGACCCGCCCCCAACGCTCAGCAAGGTAACTCAAGACAAAGAAACACATGATTAGTGACAAACAAACAAATTAAGTGTGTAACCTTACGTTGTTAAAATGTGTGCACCCATGTAAAACAATGTAAGGCTAAAGCAACTTAATAAAGAAAATTAATTAAAGTGTTGTGTGTTATTCAAGAATGGTGATATTGATACATGTGACTGCAAATGATAAGTAGTGGTAAAATGATATGAACTGACATGAAAAATAATAGTGTCCATACATAAAGTGTGGGCTTGTTTTTACCATGTGATGGCTGTGGCCATCACATCACCCTACCCTGTTGTTGGACATAGATGAAATGGTCCCTAGTATTTGACTATGTCTTGATAGCCAACAATTTAAGTCTGAACTTGAATATAAAGTACGTCATGAAATGTGGAACCTGATCGATCATGATTAATGTTATGGTAATTATTTGTTTTGTTTTGTTTTGTTTTTTGGGAAGAAGGTTTGAGTTACATTTTTTGGGGAGAATTGATCATTTAAGTTAGATGTTAATTTTTGCCAGTATTCTAATTGGAGTTCGAATTGGAGTTTGAAAAGGTGAATATCTCATTATTGGATACTTTAATATGACCTGCCTTTTGAGTATAATATTTATCTGACCCGACATTTTAGTATGGTAAACTTGATGATTGGCACCATTTCGGGAGGGATTTTGTTCACTAACGAACCTGGAATAAACAGGGTACCGTCATGATTTCTTTAGCATGAAGGAGCCTGTTAATGTCATATGCTACAGAGGCACAGTTGCTCACAGCTGTGCAAAACAATTATCGGCTGAGTTATATACAGGAGAGATGTATGTTTTTCTTAATTTTGTGTTGTAATTTTTTTTGTGTGTTTTCCTTGGGGGAGGCAACCTGGGGATGCAGGTGCCTTGTGCGTGTCTGTCGGGATCTATTCCATAATGGGGCTGAACACGCAGCAGCCTGGACCCCCTCTCAAATGGGATGGCTATGGATTGACGTGTACAACATGTTGTGGCCCTGGTTCCTAGCTTGCTTGTCCCACACATTTTTTTGGTGCGTGTCTATGTGCCAGTCTTATGCTGATTTGTTGTTTTTATGGGTAACTTTTTGTTTGTTGTGTTGACACATTAACTGATTATTAATTTAGTGTGTTAATTTCCCAATTGTGTTAAGAGGAGATGTTGAATCATGTTTGGCTAAAATGATGTATTTGGAGGGGCCAAGAGTTAACTGAATAGTAGTTGTGACAATAGTAGTTGTGGCTGCTCAACAGAGGATATGCCCATATGAGAAGGAACTGAAGGTTTTTCAATTTGCAAGCTGAAGAGGTACAACTGCGTTGCCAAGAAGAGTCTGGGATCCATTGGGCCTTGAGGTTTCCATATAAGGAGGATGTCCATTTGTTTTAAGCAAAAGGAACTTTAATCAAGGAACTCATAAGACGAGTGGAGACAATTACAACAGTTTCTGTATGCATCTGTCCGACTAGTATGACAAAATGTGCTATTGGATGAGAGTGAGTCTGGTATGAATTTTGTAAACTATGAGTGGGTAATGTATGATGGTTTCACTTATACTGACAAGCTGGGTGCAATGAAGAAACAGCTTACACTGCTGCCCATACAGCTCACACACTGATACTTGTAACATGCACCAGGACATGGCCCATCAGTTCCAGGAACGATGGAGATGGTGTGTATCTTGGAAAATAGATTATGGGGATAATGAGGGAACTCTTAGAGAGGGGATAGGGATTTATTTTATTTTACATATTTTTTTTTCATTTTATTGTTGTAGCTTCACAAACTTTTAGCATTCTATACAAATTTTGCTTCCTTAGGTAACTTAGGTTTTTAGGGAACTTGCTCCCGCAACTGCACGGCCACCTGATTAAGGTAGATTGCTTGCTACAGGCCAATGGTCATTAGGGGTTAAGCTTGAATGTGCCTACAGTAGATAACCATTTAGGGAGGGGTGACAAAGGGGGGTGGAACTCGATACCGGAGGGTTGACAGCTCCACCCTGTCACCCCATCAGTGGGGTGGGTGGACCACCGGAGGGCAATTCAACTCACTCTGCTTAGTGTTGACCTCTCTTGTCCCAATCAATCAGGACAACTGTTCGAAGAAAAGGCCTGGACACAGAATACATGCAACTGAATGCTTCCCCAGAGACATGACATTGGCCAGATACTTTTCTTAATAATGACATTAATATTACAGGTATATGTGGGTATAACTGAGAGTGCCAGGGGGTGTGATAGGACAGGCCACCGCCTGAGGAGGGGGAATACCATTTCAGGATTCCTTCTTCCTACCTTGGGTAACATGTCCTGGTCCCTGTTACAGCTAATTCATCTAATGATATTATGGGATGTGAGACAAGAGACCTGATCAAAAGTCATACTGGAAATCTTCTTTGAGCTACCTGAGATGTCTCATCCCTGGTCTCCTTGGTTATAATAACTTTTATATTGCTCATTGTCATAATGTTATAATGTCTTAATGTATAGCTTGCCAGTTCAACTACGGGTGTAAAGGATTGCATGTGGGTAAAGACATACTAATAATGGTTGTGTTGCGGATTTGATTTCCGCAAAAGGGGGGAATGAAGAGATTTTTATATTTGTAAAACATCATTATTATCGTGTGGAAGAACTGTAGGATGATATGGTTTATTTGTGACAACAGACAAGAAAGGTGAACAGAAAACCACAGTTAAAAAACAGGAAATGTCTGCTCAAAGTTACTTGGAAATGTTGTGGGTGTGTTCATTGTCACGAGAGCTTGGTGCTGTAAGATACTGCACTCAGGGAGAGTGCTTGCATATGTGTTTTTATATTAATTGAAGGTGTTATGAAGAAAAGGTCAAATCTGCAGAGGTGTCTGACAGCCCAAATATAGACATCCTAATTCCGGTCAGAGATCTTTAAAAACTGAGAAGTTTGTGAATCAAGAGAGACATCATGCGAGTCCCTGCGCAAACTCCTGGCTAAATTGGTCAGATTTTTCTCTGCAGAGAAACAACCTTTTCTTCACAGCGCTATGTATTAGATATGCGGTTTTATTTACGCATGTAGTTTGCTGGCACTGTGAACAAAAGTGGGAAATAAACAAAGTCCATGTCAGTAACTGGAGTCGTCTTGAGCATTTTTGATTGATTCGAGAGCATGTACAAATTCAAGTGTCAATCAAGGAAATGTCGGAATTTTTTCCACCAAACTCCGGAGGAGGCTGAAGATTTCATGGAGTAAAAAAATACATGATAGTATAATTAAACCTT